>JAJPUD010000517.1:87174-192429 GCA_023553655.1 Myrmecobius fasciatus
CAATGATAAGTTTGGAAATATGTATACATATATTCGATTTGCCAATATTTTAACATAATTAACATGTAGTGGATATCCTGCCATCTAGGGGAGGGGTGGGGAGTTGGGGGGAAAAATTTGTAACGGAAAGCTATGTAAGGGTTATTGTTGAAGAATTACCCACACATATGTTATACAAATAAAATGGGTCACAAGTGGAAAAAAGTTTAAATAGCCCTTTTCATTTTTGAAATTTGACTAACTCCAGGAAGTTCAAGTGACTATCATCATTTGATATGACCATCACATTTGTGCCTTCATTTGGGAAATTTAATCCTCATTTTCTGACTCATTACCCTCCATCAGGAGAGATCTCTTGGTCATTTCAATTCTGGTAAATTTCAAAGAATTGTATAGTATACATTGTCAGGTTCTTGCATTATAGATCTAATTTTGGGGTGACTTTCACTCTTTTTTTAAACAAGTATTTAAAATACATTATGTACTGATTGCTTTCTTCCCTCATTTTAGATGGAAATTACTGATTTATTTTTAGGAGGGCATTTGACTCAAACTTAGTTGTCTTGCTCCTGTGTTGGTTGCTATGATACCTTTATTAAGAATACAGTTCCAAAACAAACCATTCTGTGATATTAACAGATTAACCAATTTCCTTGTGGTTTCATGAGGTCATTGAAAATTGGTTGATGACTAATGTACACAAACATTTTGTTTTTAGTTTCTTGTCTATTTTTTCCAAAAGATTGAAAGAAACAAATGCTACTCTTTAATGATCAACAAGCATCTATCAGGTGTCAAGCTCTATGCTATTTGTAGAGGACATAAAATTGAAGATCAAAATTTTCTGTACTCTAGGAGATGCTGTATTTTTTTTTAGTTAAAGGTATAGTCAGGTAGCTTTGTGCCTAATAAGACAAAACAGGAAAGAAAATATCTCATTGATAGGAAAGAGTAAACAATAGAATACTTTTTAGGGGGACAACTTAAAGTTTAAAAAAAGGCATGAGGCAAATAAAATGTTTTGAATATTAATTTCCATTCTGTAATCACATTTGCTGGGAACCTAAGACTTTTAGTACGACTCTTATTTAAGAGACTGAAAGTTTGTTTACAATACACACTTTCTTCAGATAATTTCTTCCTTAGGGACTCCTGGACTAATTTTAAAATGTTGCCACAAAACTAATTTGGAAACATTAGATAATACACCACCCTTTGCACATGAAGGAGAAAGAGGCTACTTCACATTTTCATCAGTGAATATTTTCTTTTCCCAAGGCACAGCTCAAGTACTGCTTTCTGCAAGAGCACTCTCCCTGGCTTTCCTCCATCCTTACATGCTCTCCCTTCTTTGCTCTAACTGCTATCCTCCCTGATCTTTAAGTTCCAAATAAAATATCACATTCTACAGGAAGCCTTCTCCAATTATTTTTTTCTCAATGGCATTTTATTTTTCTAAATATATGTAAATTAAAAAAAATTGTGTTCCAAATTTTTCTTCCTCTTTTCCTTACCTTTCCCCTCCCCAAGACAGAAAGCAATCTCATATAGGTTATACATGTACAATGCTTTTAAATATTTCCATATTTGTCATTTGTGCAAGAAAAGTCAGGCCAAAGAAGAAAAAAGCCAGGGGAAAGAAAAGGCAAACAAAAAAGGTGAAAATACCCTGCTTTTTCTACATTCAGTCTCCATAGTTCTCTCTCTGGATGCAGATGGCATTTTCCATCTAAAAAATCCATTGGAAGGGCAGCTAGGTGGCGCAGTGGATAGAGTACCAGCCCTGAAGTCAGGAGGACCTGAGTTCAAATTTGGTCTCAGACACTTAACATTCCCTAGCTGCGTGACCCTGGGCAATTCACTTAACCTCAATTGCCTCAGCAAAAAGCAAAAAGAAAAAAAATAATAATAACAAAGTCCATTGGAATTGCCTTGGACCCACCACATTGATGAGAAGAGCTAAATCTATCATAGGTTCTCATCACCCAATCTTGTTACTGTGTACAGTGTTCGCATCAGTTCATGTCTTTCCAGGCTTTTCTGAAATCAGCCTGCTTGTCATTTCTTATAGAACACTAACATTCCATAACATTCACATACCATAATTTATTCAGCCATTCCCCAACTGATGGGCATCCACTCAGATTCCAGTTCCTTGCCATTACTAAAAGGGTTACTACAAACATTTTTGCACATGGGTCCTTTTCCCTCTTTTTTTATATACCTCTTTGGTATACAAACCTAGTAGTGACACTGCTAAATTAAAGGGTATGCACAGTTTGATAGCATTTGGGCACAGTTGCAAATTGCCTTCCAGAATGGTTGAGGCATTTTATAACTCCAATAATGCATCAGTATCTCAGTTTTCCCACATCTTTTTCAACTTTTATCATTATCTTCTCCTGTCATCTTAGGTGTAAAATGGTACCTCAGAGTTGTTTTAATTTGCATTCCTCTAATCAATAGTGATTTTTTTTCCATTTAACTAGAAATGGCTTCATTTGAAAATTGTCCCTTTCATGTCCTTTGACCATTTATCAATCAAAGGAGTGGCTTGTATTCTTATAAGTTTGACTCTCAATACTGGCTATAAAAATTGTTTCCCAGCTTTCTGCTTGATGTTTTAGTTTTGTTTGTGCAAACCCTTTTTAATTTAATGTAATCAAAATTATCCAGTTTGCATTTTATATTATATTATCTTTACTACTTCTTCCTTCCCTTTCCAAAGATTCATTGCTGTCCTAATTTATCTAAATGTCTAAATCATGAACCTATTTCAATCTTATTTTGGTAGGGTGTGAGGTTTAGGTCTTTGCCAAGTTTGTGACATATAATTTTCAAGTATTCCCAGCAAATTTTGTCAAATAGTGCTTATCCCAGAAATTAGTTTCTTTATCAAACAGTAGATTACTGTAGTCATTGACTGTTGTGTCTTGTGTACCTAGTCCATTGCACTTTTAGCCAGTACCAAATGGTTTCATAATATAGTTTTAGGTCTGGTATAGCTATCTCTGTTTTCTATTTGCCTTGTCTGTAGCTTGTTTTGTGTATGTATGTATTTTTTTTCCCCTATGAGATTGTAAGCTCCTTGTGAGCAAAGAGCTATAATGCATAGCACTGTGCCTGGCACATAGAAGGAACTTAATAAATGATTATTGACTGATTATCTCCTTCACACAAATTTTCGTACAAACTTCTGTTTAGTGTACTTGTCTTATCCTCCTATTAATATGTAAACTTTAGAGAAATTGCTATCATTTACTTCTCCTTGATATCTCTAGTACATAGAATAAGCACTTTAAGAAAAAAGTTTAAATTGAATTGAATTTTACTTTTGTAGCTTTTTTTATAATGATTTCTAACTGGACTGCATTTTCCCTCCTCCTTCCTTAATCCCTAGAGATCATTTCTATGCTTCAAGTTTGTTAGGGCTTTCCTTATATCAGATCTTCAGATAAATTTGTGTTCAATTTAATTGCTGCAAATTGCTCACTTCTAATTTGATTCTAGGAAGTCACTAGAATTTAGTTCAAAGGAAAATGATTCCATCAGATCTAAACATTAGGAAAATAATTTTGACAGTTGATTAGAATATGGATTAGAGAAGAGATAATGAATTACCAAACTAACAGTTTACTACTAAGTAGGAAAGTGGGCTCTGACAACCAATTGGAGGATGGGCTGTCAAATGTGGAAATTAGCAGTGTGAGGGTAGAAAATGAAGTAACAGCCAGTCTCTTTGGGGGCTTATCTCTCCTATCAACATCCCCTAACACTCAGCTTCCTTCCTCCATTGTGCAAGTTCCTAACCTCCTCTTTGTCCAGGGTGTTTGTCATAACCTAATTACTGCTTGGGTCCCTAAATTGCTTCATGAGTACTATTGGGAAAATTCTCACCTTTTTGCTGCATACCCATTCTTGTCCCCTGGTTGAGACACCTTTTGGGAAAACATCTTGATTCCTGAGGACTCAATAGTGAGTAAAACCCATCTTACCTTTTTCATTTTGAATGAGTCAGAACAAGACTCCCAGGATAAACAGACATAAGATCAATTGAAATTCGTATCAATGTTATTGATTTTAATATTATTTCTTCCCCAAACCCACAGCCCTTCTGAACTTTTTGCTTCTTTCAAGGGCACTTAGGTTTACATCAGCCTCATCTTTGATTTCTGACATACACACATCACATGTAACTCCTAACAAAGGTCTCCATTGTCTCTGACATTGAAGATTTCCAGTAACCTTAATTGTTCTATTCGTCTCAAACCTATTTGCCAAATTTATTTTCCTGATGCTCAGATATAATGCCATCAATTCCCTTTGAACTAAATTCTAATTATCTAAATCAAATGTCATTTCATATTTGTTTATTCTTTTAAAAATGTCTAATTTTAGTGTAAGTTTTATGATGTACATAATCATTAGTATAGTGATTTGTGGAGATATGTGTGTATATATGTACACATATCTATATAATTTGTAAGTAAATCAGTATGCACATATTGGAGGTACATGTTAAATTTTTTACTGAGAAAAGTTTGGAGACCACTGAAGTTTCATTCATTCTCTAGTCATGTAACAATAGCTAACATTTATGTAGTGCTTTAGTAGTTTGTAAAACATTTGCATAACTTAATTGATTTGATCAGTTAACCCAGTAACCCTGTACAAGTAGGTGATATTATTACCCCAATTTTATAGATGAGAAAAATGAGGTTGAATGACATAATTAGATCTTCTTCATTTTAGCACTCTTATCAACTGTGCCACTTGACTTGCACATATATTCACATGCTGTAAGGCTTTCTGAGAACAATTATTTTAAAATTGTAGATAATAGGACTTATTTCCCTTAAAATGAGATTAAAAAGGCAAATAATTTTAGCAAGATAATTTTTGAAGCCTAATTATTTTCTCCTTCAACAGGAAATTGCTTGCATTAATAGATTTGACTTTTAACATCAATGATATTCTTTTTGCCACAAGCGCTCCATTTCTTATCAGCCTGTCCCATTCTTGTCCTTGTGTTTCCACAAATTCCCCCAAGAGAATATCTTTCCTCTGTTTCTGCTATTCTGCCTTCTTTCCATTAAGTGCCTACATGACCAACCTTCCTCAAAATTGTATCCAATTTTGCCTTTGTTCAGATCCCGCCTCAGACAATGTGTGAGCACGGGTAGATCATTTAAATTGGGCATGCTTCAGTTTCCTCAACTGAAAAATGAGTATAGTAGCTTCTACTTCCTAGGATGGGTAATAAGAGTTTATAAAGGACTTAACATGGTTCTTGGCACATATTGTTGAATTGTTTCAATCCTGTTTGACTCTTCATGATCCCATTTGGTATATTTGGCAGATACTGGAGGTTTGCCATTTAATTCTGTTCATTTTACAGATTGAACGAAATAGGGAAAAAGTGACTTGCTTAGAGCTACACAACTACTAAGTGTCTGAGACTAGAGTTGATCCCAGGACAATTTAGGCCTTGTAGGCCTAGGACTTCAGGCCCTGTACTCTGTCCACTGTGCCACTTAGCTGTTCCGGCACATACTAGATGCTTAATAAATGCTTGTTAATAGCTTGTTCCTTTCCTTTCTCCTCTTATTCCCTATGTTTTCATCAAGGACAACCTCACTGAATACATGGACTATTCTCAAGGATTTTATAGAGGTGAGAAAGAAGGCATATGAGTTTACTAGTTTTGGTTTGCAAAACCAAACGAGTAACCAAACTCAAACGAGTAACAATACTGTCCTTGATTTTTTTCCATTCTTTGAAAATTGTTTTGAAAATTTATCTTTAGATAGTGTTAACATTACTGCCTTGTTTGCCTTAGTTTCCTCATATGTAAAATGAGCTGGAGAAGGAAATGGCAAACCAAATATCTTTGCCAAGAAAACCCCCAAAAGAGATCAAGTTGAACATGACTGAAATGACTAACAATAACTCTAAGCAACTTTCAAATTATAAGTTATAGAAAAAGAGCAGATCTACATTGGTGGAAGGAATTCTTCACCAAGGAATTTACTATCTTAGGTCTTTATTCATTATTCTTTTTTGTCAAGGTTAGTGGGACATTCTGATGGCTATTTCTATTCTCTACACCTCCCTTCCAATCCACTTACAAACCACTCCTAGACTTTGCTTCCCCAAATATTACTTTGATCACCACATATACATACATACATACATACATACATACATACATACTACACACACACACACACCATACAGAATAGAAATTTTGTCACACTAGAATTCATGGTCCTCCACAATCTGATCCTGTGAATCGTTATGAAAAAGACAGATTCTTAGAGTCATCATTAGATCATAGATTTAGAGCTGGTTAACTCATGTAACAAATGAGGAACATGAGGTCCAGGATATAATCTGCCCAAGCTCAAATGACTAGTATGCTGGAATGAATATTAGCTTTGGAGTTGAAGGCTCTGGATTCAAATCCCATTTCTCATACCTGCATGTGACATATCTGACATAGAATAAGTCATTTAACTTTCTCAGTGTCTCAGTTTCTTCATCCATAAAGTTATAGAATTGAACCAGATGGCTTTTAGAGGAATTCCCATTATAGAATGGTTCTGTAGCAGAGTTGGCCTCCAAAGCCCCATCTCTTGACTCCTAATCACAGTGTGCCACACTGATATCCTTCAGAAAAGAAGGTTGAAAGAGCAGCTAATCATGGAAAAGGAATAGCAGGAAAGCATGGTATCTCTGAAGTCAAGGGAAGAAAGTACTCAGAATGACATTACCAGTGGCAAAAGCTGCAGAAATATCCCAGAGAGTTGCGGTTATTTGAAGAGAAACTGATGACGTCACAAAGTATTGTCTTGACTTGCATAAAGTCAACCTCATTCTGTTCAAGAGTCATTGAAGTCCAGTGGCAGGACAAAAATCAGGACAACTGGCCCAGGAGAGCCTGTACTGGAAAAATCCAGTTGGGAGAATAGTATATCCTTGGGAAGCAGGATGTTATTGAATCCCCTCAAAAAAGAAAATGAAGTTAGTTTGGCATGACCTGAGCTTAATGAACCCATGGTGATTTATAACAATTACTTCTTGCTTCTCTAAATATTTAACCCCTAATGTTCAACACATCTGTGGGTCAGAAGGTAAGACTGAGTTTATGATGCCCAGAGGCAACAGAGGTTGAACCTTAAGAGAATAACACACCTAGGCATCAGGTGAATGTCCTAAGGCTGAGTTTGGTTGGAAGAATTTTTCTGCACACTCCTTATTCTACAAGCTTTTAAGTCAGAGCCTTAGAATAAATTTGGCCAGCAACAAAAAAGAAACTCAGACTCTGTATACATTTCTGAATGAATTATAGATACAGCCTTAGGAAAGCTAAGCAAGCTACTGAAATTTCTGAGCTCATTTCTATTCCAAAGAAACAAATACAGAGCCCCAAACTTAGTAATGGAATTAGTAATTAGGAATTAGCCCATGACAGGAAAATATGTATTTTTTGGAATGGAGTTACTATTTCCATAGCTAAATCAGTCAGGGACTTGATGGGAAAATGTTTTCCCTTTAGCCGGGTTTTCTTAGTTTCAGTTGTGGATAGTTGTCAGTTTTTTGGTGGGAGGCCATCTAAGTTTAAATGTGGCTCACTCTTTTCTTAGAAAGTTATAGTAGGTTAGGAGTTGCATAGTGCAGGTCAGAACATTCCTAATTTCATAGATAATACAGCTGGAAGGGGTGGCTAAGATCAACTAGTCTCCCTTCCTCATTTTCTGAGAAGGAAACTGACATCCAAGTAGGTTAATTCATTCCCCTAAGATCATATAGGTAGTCACATCAGAGGTAACCAAATTTTCTGACCCTGGAGTCACTGTTCTTTCTACTATATCATAATTCTGATAGTCAAAAGATTTGTTTGCTGTGCTGCTTGTGTGCATGGTTTTAGAGTTTTAGTCAGGGCTCTCAATGGGATCTGGATTGGGGTCAAGGGATGAGGGGGATGAAAATGGAAGGAGGGCTAGAGACCAGGAAAGATGACATTTTGAAGAAATAAGATGGCTTTTAAAATATTCTGAAAAAGGAACCTCCAACCCCTTCTGCTCATTATGGTTCATCCTCTATTATCATTTTTTGGACAACCTAAAAATATGAGTGGTGAGCCTGGAGGAAATGCAGAATGACATTGGTAAAATAATTTGCCCCAAGTTCTTTCAGATATTTTACCTGAACAATATTAAAATCAAGACAAGAGAACAAAAAAGAACACACACCTATTAAAATGGCATGTTAAGGGGAACTAGGTGCTCAGAATCTAGAGAAGGGCTACTCGGGAATCCTCTGAGCCAAAGCTTGGAAGACATTGGCTGAAATGGAGGGTCAGGTGTTAGTGAAGGGAGCAGCTTCTCCAGGTATGCAAAAGACTATGCAATAGACACTCCTTCTCTCTTGAGTTAGGAAGTCAGCTATAAACAACCTTAAGTGATTACTATGTCTCAAGTTCTGTGCTAAGAGAAACGGGAATTGGGGAGATAGAAGTGGATTGTGGCTCCAAAACTCAGGCCTAGAGGAGGGGACTTGAATTTTTAGGAGTATTAAAAAAAAACTCTGTACTAAATAGGAACATTTCGATCCTGTAAACTTCTACCAAATCAGTTGAGTAATAAAACTGACTACCTTTAGTTTCAACACTGTGGTTTGTATCTCAAAATGAATTGCATACTTGAATATGATCAATGTATGATTTAGATTGTAGCTTGGTTTTTTTTTGGGGGGGTTACCCAAAAGCAGAGGGAGAAAGGGAGATGGAAAGTGGAGTTTTCTAATAAGGGTCCTCCAACTAGATACTTGATTTTCTCGAAAAAGAGAGGAAAGTGTCTTTAAGAGAGAAAGGTTCCGGGTAGTCATATTTGGAGGAAAACTTAGTCTGGCTTTCCCAGAGTAGGATTTTGCAAATGACAAGTTGTCAGTTTTTTGGTGGGAGGCCATCTGAGTTTAAATGTGACTCACTGAATGGGGCTTTTAATTTCAAAAGAAGAAAAGACTATACCTAAATATCTGAGCATACCAGGAATCTCCTTCATATTGCTCATGATTAATATGTTAGAATGCAATGACAGAGTTGTACATCTGGATGCCCCATCCCACAAAATGCAGTGTACTCTTGCCCACAGATTTTCAGTTTTACCCACATCATAGGCTCCTCGTCATAATCTCTACATTTAGAAGGTTCACATGCATGTCGATTACAAAGCAAATTTAGATGACTAATTATATGTTTTGTAAGTTGTCTACTGTGAAAGCCATAATGTATGGATGTTGACTTTCAGTGGCACATTGTTTTGGGAGATTCTCATTTCTTCCCTCTCTGATTTTTAGATTTTAAAGAATGGATCTTTCTACATTTAAGAGATTGTTGGTAGGGGTTCTTATAACAGCCTTTCCCACCTTAAAGGTTTCAGAGATAATAGAAAACTGGACTGAATTACATAAAATTACAGATTAAGAGGTAGAAGGACCCTACTTTTTACCTCATTTAATTTATTTTATTTTTATTTTAATAGCTATCTACTTTTGCTTCATGCAACTTTGGGCAGGAGCGGGGAATGAAAGCAAAACTCATGTGATAAATATGAGTCAAAATAATAAATTCAGGCTTTGACCATGTGTGGAAAAAAATGTATGTTCCATACTATATCTTGAATCTAATTTCCTAAAATAGAAATCTTTGGAAGGTGGGTTGTATGCTTCATCATCTATCCTCTGAAATCATGATCTATACTTGTCATTTTAAGGATGAATAAACTGAGGACCAGAGACATTAAATTATTTGGAACACAGGGGACAGAGCCAAATGTTTGAATTCAGTTTTTCTAGCTAGTGCTGTTTCCATTGGATGTCACATTGAAATCTTAAACTGACCATATCCAAAACTGAACTCATTGCCTATCACCAAAAGCCTTCCTTCTCCCTTTCAAATTTCTCCAGATGTAGATCTCTACTGGTATTCAGAACACTTACCTAGGGGGAGAAAATGCATGATAATGAATGTAGTGAGGGCAAGGAGATGGAAAGCTTGGACTGTGTCATATTACCTGTCCTGGTTCCTTCACCCAGTGTCACTGTAGTGGTTGAACAGCATGGCTGTTCATCACAGGGTCATGGCAAACTGCTGCTGGGCATATACCCAGTATGTACCAGAACTGAAGGAATAAATGATGATGAAAGCTAGTTACATCTAGCCAAGGGCAAGACTTAGATGAATTGTTCTAGCTAAATTTAATCCCATTTTCTGTCCCTCCAAAGGGCTGCCCAAAAGTATGGGCATCTGCATATTATCTGGTAGTAGGTGATACAGCAGATAGAGCTGGAATCCAGAAGATTCTGGAAAAGTTACTTAACT
The DNA here is from genome assembly GCA_023553655.1 of Myrmecobius fasciatus. Lineage (NCBI taxonomy): Eukaryota > Metazoa > Chordata > Mammalia > Dasyuromorphia > Myrmecobiidae > Myrmecobius > Myrmecobius fasciatus. The sequence goes on from JAJPUD010000517.1 coordinate 97,559, forward strand.
TCTGACCTCATCTGTAAAGTAGGAATAATATTAGTGTCTTACCTCCCAGAGTAGTTGTATAGATCAAGTGAGATATTTGTAAAGCACTTTGCCAACTTTAAAAAGCTATATAACTATTATTCTTGGATCTTATTATACATAGGGTATAATTTTAATTTTGTAAGTCCCGCAAAACCTCAGAGAATTCATCTAGCTGAGGTGTGATGTTGAGGTGTGATGACTGGGTATGAGACATGAAAGCACAGGGTGGGTTCATAGTATAAGAATGTACTTTTGAACACTACTGGCACATGTGACGCCATTTTTGCCAGCATAGCGGGCAGAAGGCATTCTTTCATGACTTTATACTTGAAAGGATTTTGAGGATTAGAACTTGTTCTGTCTCATATATAGCCACACATGTATATGTAAAAATATTTTCAATTGCATCAAAACTGTCTCTTATAAAAATATTCTAAAATACATAGAGACTCATTTAGAGGATGTCATTCAATAAACATTTATTAAATATCTACTGTGTGCCAGGCTATGCTAAATGCTAGGGATGCAAAAAGAAGCAAAAGACAGAAAGATAAAACCATAAACCCATCAATTCCTTTCCCTGCTGCCTTTGATGCATTTTTGTATCTGAGAGAAGCAGGGTGTTATCTACAGACCCTAATTTCCAGTCTTGGAACTCACTAGGGAACTTAGGGGCAAAGTTCACACATACATATATAATTTTAAATATTCTTTATTGTTATTATTCTTTATTTTTATTAAAAGCTTTTTATTTACAGAACATATTCTACATTTTCTACATTTTCTACATTAACTATTTTGTTCTGTGACAAAATAGTAAAAAAACAGTAGTGATCCACTACTGTTTCTTAGCCAGTACCAAATGGTTTTGATGACCACTGCTTTGCAATATAGTTTTAGATCTGGTACAGCTAGGCCACCCTTATTTGCTTTTTTTTCATTAATTCCCTTGAAATTCTTGACCTTTCGTTTTTCCAGCTGAATTTTGTTGTTATTTTTTCTCTTTCCTTGAATCCCTCACTGTTAGGGCAGATTGTCCTTTGCTTCTTTTGTATCTTATGCTTAGCACAGTTCCTGACCCATAGTAGGTACTTAATAAATGTTTATTGATTGATGTTGGGAGGAAAAAAGATTAAAAGGAAAAAAATATATAACTTAGCAATTATGTAAATGCTAGCTATATTTAAATTCTTTTCACTTAAAATTATGCTAAAAGCCCTTTTAATTCTCCTTAGAATTTTTTTGAACCCTCAGTTTCTTAGTTTTGGCTTTTCCCCTCTTGTTTTTGATAATGTCTTATACATTTGTATACATGCTTCCCTGGAAATGAATTTTACTTGGGAGCAGATTACCTTGACTTCCATTCTATCTTTTCATTTCCTTTTTTACTCTTTCCTTCCCCTTATGTTTCCCTTTTGGGGTCTCTCATGTCTTACACATTTGTAGTTGGCTATTTGCCTCTCTCTGCTGTATTCTGTATTGGTCGTCTTAAAATTTGAATTCACTGGAGTATGCCATGTTGAGCCCCATTAGTCTTTATAACTGTATCCCTGGTTTTCTTCTTCAAGAAAAGACCAAGCTTCTTCAGGGAGGTAGAAGAATTCTGAAAATTCTGAAAAGAGAGAGATCTGAAAACAGAGACCTGAAAATTAATTAGAAAGGGAAATGATAATAAAGATTCCTTAGAAGGCATGCTCTGAAGCTTTAAACCTACACATGGACTGAATAATAAGACCTATGATTTGCTGGGCAGCTTGCTAGACGGGGTTAGCCTGGACTCAAGAAGATGCATCTTCATGTATCACTGTGTCATCAAACATCTATTAGTTATGTGACTCTGGGCAACTCACTTTACAGTTTCCTTATATGTAAAATGAGTAGGAGAAGAAAATGGCAAATTGAGTAATTTGATTGAGTAATCTTTTTTGCCAAGAAAACTCTTAAGTGGGTTCATGATGAGTTGGATACAATCAATTCATTATTCCAGTGCCTCCCTATTACCTCAAGGATCAAATATAATATTCTCTTTTTGATTTTTAAAACCCTTTACAACCTGGCCCCTTCCTACCTTATCTTTTTACAATTAACTTTTCTCTACAAACTAGGCACAGTGGCTTTCTTGAGTGTTCCTTGCACAAGTGAATCCATATCATAACTATGTATTTTCATGTGTTTGCCCCCTTCTCACCACTGACTAGATTCTGGTTCCTTTGACTTAACACACAGCTTAAGTCAGAAGCCTTTCATTAAGTAAGGGACAATATGGGGACTTTCATTAAGTAAGAAGTCTTTCAAGTCTCTTTCTTCAACTCTCCCACTCCTGTAATTGCTAGTGTTTTTCCTCTGAGATTAGCTCCCATTTAAATGCTATCAGTTATATATGTACATAGTTGTTGGCATGTTTTCTCCCCCACAGAATGTGAGTTCCTTGGGGGCAAAGATTCTGTTTTTGCCTTTCTCTCTTCCCAGCACTTGGCACAGCACCTGATGTGGATTAGTGTTCAGTTAGTGTTGACTGACTGACTGATGAGCAGCAATGAGGAACCTAGGTGGGGCATTGCCACTTCCTGGAAGTTCCCTTCTTTGAAACATGTTCTTATCATTCATTTAAAAAAAATTGAGTTCCAAATTCTTTCTCTCACTTCTCCCTCATCCATTGAGAAGGCAAACAGCATAACAAACATATATGTGAAGTCATATAAAACGCTCATTTTGTAAGTGAGGGAACTGAAAGGTGGAAAGAGTAAATTAATAGAAGAGGCAAGCTTGCTGAAACTGAAGAGGGTCCTTGATGTTCTGGCAGAGTGTATTTCCAAGGTTCTTCTTCTGATGGGAATCTGCCAATTCATTTTTCCCCATGGCAACTCATCCCAGCTTTGACTCAAAGTAATAACACCCTCACATACTACTTTGCAGTTGAACAAATATTGCACTCAAAGGGAGAGAGCTGAGAGACGCCTTCTGGACCTTCTTTTCCTTCCTTTTGGCTGACCACCCCATATTTTCCCTTTTCTTTATGCTTTTATTGTAGGATCCCATACTTCTTGTTTGAACAGAGAAATTTAATAATTATAGGACATTTGTTTTAATCAAATGCAGAACTTTTGGCACTGGAAGGAGTGGTATAGACCAGCATTGATGCTATATCTCTCTGCCTTCCTTTTGTGACTGGCTTAGAATAGTTAGTATAAATAGCATGCTTTTCAGTATACACAGCTTGTACTTCTTCCTCTTCAACATCAAAGAGGGGGGAAAAATTCTAAAGAATCAGAAAGCTAACAATGCTTTTTAATTAGCATTCTCTGTTCTGTCAGATAAGAGGAATGGTAGTAGTAATATTTCCATTATTTGCATGAGGAAGCACAAAAAATTTAAATAGTTCTTAGCAAATAAAGAAAGTCTAATCAAAGATTATAAGCATTTGAGGACAAGCCAGCCATATGTAGGAGTAAAGAGATCTTCATTTGGAATTGTGAATAAGGGTTTGCATTTCAGCATCTTAGCTATTTGTTGATTTTGTACAAATCACTAAAATTCTCTGGGCCTCTGTTTTTCCTGATCTGTAAAATGAAAAGGGTCTCAGGGTCTCACTAGTATGTGTCTGAGAAAGATGTTTCCTGTCATTCTAGTGGAAGTTGGATGAGTATTTGTATTGCTGTACTCATTTGAATAAAATTGGAAGCCTTAAGTTCTATAAGGTCCCTCCCAATTCCAGAATTCTGTAAATGACATAATTTTTATTTTGATGAAAGATAACTTTGTTGAACTCCCTAGATGCATTTAAAATGAGTTCATTTACATATAACTTTTTGGAATACACAAGTATAGTGTAAACTAAAAGCATGTCTGTATTAACTAATGTCTCTTAAATTCACATTGCCACTAGTTTTTATTGACCTCCCTCTTCCTTTATCTTTTAATCTACATACTGGTAGGCCCTGAGTTACTTTAGTGGATTTCAACTAATAATAACCTTGTCAAGATGGTGTAGTGAGAGTCAGCATCAACCTAGAAAAGGCGTTAAAGTGATGATTAAGAAACCTGGAGGGAAAAAAAAAGTTATAAAGAGTAATTTTTTGACCCGAGTGAAATAAGGAAGATAGGTCTACAGATCGTAGAGTGGGGACAGTCCAGGAACTCAGCCCAAAGATGGTAAGGATTTTTTTTTAATTAAAACTTTTTATTTGCAAAACATATGTATGGGTAATTCTTCAGCATTAACCCTTACAAAGCTTTCTGTTACAAATTTTTCCCCCTACCCCCCACCCCTCTCCTATGTGGCCATCCACTACATGTTAATTATGTTAAAATACTTGACAAATCGAATATATTTATACTTATTTCCACACTTATTATTGTTGTGCAAGAAAAATCGTATCTACAAGAAAAAAAAATCAGAGAAAGGAAACCCAATGCAAGCAAACATCAATAGAGAGCATGAAAATGTTATGTTGTGGTCCACATTTCACATCCCTCTCTCTGGGTGTATATGACTTTCTTCACTGAACAATTGGAACTGGTTTGAAACATTTCATTGTTGAAGAGAGCCATGTCCATCAGAATTGATCATCATATAGTCTTCTTGTTGCCATGTATAATGATCTCCTGGTTCTGCTCATTTCACTCAGCATCAGTTCATGCAAGTCTCTCCAGGCCTCTCTGAAATCCTCTTGTTGGTCGTTTCTTACAGAACAATAATATTCCATAACATTCATATACCATAATTTATTCAGCCATTCTCCAATTGATGGGCATCCCTTCAGTTTCCAGTTTCTAGCCACTACAAAAAGAGCTGCCACAAACATTCTTGCACATGTGGGGCCCTTTCCTTCCTTTAAGATCTCTTTGGGATCTTAAAGGAAGGAAAGAAGAAACAATAGAAACACTTCTGGGTCAAAGGGTATGCAGTTTGATAGCTTTCTGAGCATAGTTCCAAATTGCTCTCCAGAATGTATCAGTGTCCCAGTTTTCCCACATCCCCTCCAACACCTGTCCTTTCCTGTCATTTTAGCCAACCTGACAGGTGTGTAGTGGTACCTCAGAGTTGTCTTAATTTGCATTTCTCTGATCAATAGTGATTTGGAGCACCTTTTCATATGACTAGAAATGGTTTTAATTTCATCATCTGAAAATTGTCTGTTCAGATCCTTTGACCATTTATCGATTGGAGAATGGCTTGAATTCTTATAAATATGAGACAATTATGTATTTTAGAAATGAGGCCTTTATCAGAACCCTTAAATGTAAGGATGATTTCCCAATTTATTGCTTCCCTCCTAATCTTGACTGCATTGGTTTTGTTTGTACAAAAACTTTTTAACTTAATATAGTCAAAATTATCTATCTGGTATTCAATTAAGAGTTCCAATTCTTCTTTGGACATAAATTTATTCCATCTCCACAGGTCTGAGATTTACTTATCACTCTTTATATCTAAATCATGAACCCATTTAGATCTTATCATGGTATGTGGTGTTAGATGTCGGTCAAGCCCTATTTTCATCCACACTAGTTTCCAATTTTCCCAGCAGTTTTTGTCAAATAGTATTTATCCCAAAAGCTGGCGTCTTTGGGTTTATCAAACACTAAATTGCTATAGTTATTGCCTGGTTTGTCCTGATATCCTCTCCTATGCCACTGATCAACTACTCTTTCTCAGCCAGTACCAAATGGTTTTGATGACCACTGCTTTATAATATAGTTTTAGATCTGGTACAGCAAGGCCATCTTCATCAGCCTTTTTTTCATTAATTCCCTTTTGTTCTTCCAAATGAATTTTGCTACTATTTTTTCTAGATCTGTAAGATAATTTCTTGGGAGTTTGATTGGTATGGCACTAAATAAGTAGATTAGTTTGGGTAATATTGTCATTTTTATTATATTCGCTCGGCCTACCCATGGTAAGGATTTTGAAACTGAACAGTAAAGCAAGAAGCACTAATGCAGGTCACAGTATATATAGTATATATAGACAGAAGATCAGTCACAAGCAAGAGAGGCCCTGAGTTGTATACAAGTTCCAAAAACTGAGCCCTGTGGCAGAGGGGCTACTCAGTTCTAACCTTTAGCTCCATACATAGACCTGCAGATGAATAACCAGCATAGGAAACCAAGATTGAATGGAAATCAAGCAATTCAGTTCAGAACTTACAGAACCTTCTAGCAGCTTAATGCTGAATCCAGTAATAGTCTCCTGAAATTCAACCACAACAGACCCAAAGCTGGGTCAAGAACATGCATAACAGGAGTGAGTGAATAAATATCTCCCCATTTCATACCACCTCAGAAGCACCAAAAACTTGCAGGGCCTCCAGACTGATCTTTGAAAACAGCAGAAGGACCTAAAAGATAAAAGCTCAAGTCAGATAATACCCCATGAGGTTAGCAGATTCCAAAATTAACAAGAAGTCTAAAGTCAAAAAGTGTACTGGAAGAATGAGGAAACAACAAAAGAACCTGCTCATAGAGAGCTATTGTGATGATAGAATGATAGAAAAATATCTACAAGCAAGTTTCGATATAAGGACAACAAAAATTGTAAAAGAAAAAGTAAAGAGAAAAAGAAAGAGATAAATGTGAAATGAGAGCTATGCAAGAAAATGATAAAAATAGAATTAATGCAATCATAAAAAGTGGTACAATATATTATTGAAAAAATTTACTCCTTAAAAATGAGAATTGGTCAGATGGAAGCTAATGATTCTATGAGATGTCAAGAAATAATAAAAAGTCAAAAGACTGAAAAAATTGGAAGAAAATGGAAACATTTCATGGAAAAAAAAAACAATTAACTTGGGAAATCTGGGAGAGGTAGTTTTAAGAATCAGTAGACCGGGGGAATCTGGTGATAGAACACTGGCACTGAAATCAAAAGGTTCTGAGTTCAAATGTGGCCTCAGACAGCTACTAGAATTATAATCCTAGACAAATCACTCTGTTTATTACCAATAAAATTAAAAAACAAAACAAAACAAGACATCATATGTGAAGAAATTATAAAGGAAAAGCGGTCAGGTATCGGAGAATGTGGATAAAGTAGAAATTGAAAGAATCCACTGGTTACCTCTGAAAGAAAATCTGAAATGAAACCTCCCTGGAATATTAAAGCTAAAATCCAGAACTATCAAGTCAAAGAGAAAAATAGCAAGTAGCAAGAAAGAAAGATTTCAGATACTGTGCACCACAGTTGAGATCACAGAAAATTTAGCAGTTAAACACATTTAAGGAATGAGGAGCCTGGTCTGTGATATCCAAGAATGCAAAAGATCTAGGATTATAATCAAGAATAATCTATCCAGCAAAATTAAGTATAATCCCATTGAAGTTGATATTTAATGAAATAGATTTTTCCTCCTTCCTGATGAAAAGACTGAGTATAAAATTTGACATCAAAACATAAAACTTTATAGACCTAGAAAGTATCAAAATAGAATTTATCTGGTGGAACAAAAGAACAAAAATATTAAAAGAATCACTGAAAAAATAATTGAAAGGATTTAGGCATTACTAGATCTATATTGCAAAGATGAAAAAAATCTTCAGAGCAATTTGTTGCTGGCTAAGAAATAGAAAGGTTGATCAATAGAACAGATTAGATATATAATATACAGAAGCAAATGAGCACAGTAATCTAGTGTTTGATAAATCCTAAGATCCTTTTCAAGGAAGAACTCAGTATCTGAAAAAAAAAACAGTTGGAAAAACTGTCTAGCATAAATTAACATCTTTCTGTGTATATCAAGATGTTCAAAATGGGTAGGTTAATTAGGGGATACCTTACTTATGTAAATGTATAGTGAAGCAAAAAGAATACTTTTGCTACAATACTATTAAAATAAACAACTTTTAAAGACTTAAGAACTCTGATCAATGAAATGCAAACAGATTTCCAGGAGATCCATGATGAAATTTGTTAACTCTCCTAATAGAAAGATGATGACTCAGTGCATATATCTGTGTCTATGTATGTGGATATATATATATATATCTGTGTGCATGAATATGTGTACACATATGCATACATACATATGTATGTATGAATATGTGCATGTAATAACTATACTCTGCTCTATATTATTATATAATGTGCATGTGTTTATATACATAGTGAGTGGATATATGTGATATGGCCAATGCAGGAAACTTGTTTCTTAGGAGTTTTGTTTCATTTTGCTTTTTCTATTTAAATAAAGAGTATGTAGTGAGAGAAAATAAAATTTGAAATAGCCTTCACTCTTTGGTCTCTCCTTTCTAGTATTGCCAGAATCTCTTTCCTTAGACAGTGGCTCATGCACCACTTTGTTCAGAACTCTTCAATAACCTCCAGTTCGTTTTCTGCCAATGCGGTTTAAAGATATTGAAATGCTACCTCACCTTCTTGCCCTTCTATCTTTCCAGGCTTACGGTACTTGCCTCCAGCATGTTGACTTCCAGCCAATCTTGAACAGACCTAAGTCTTGCAATCTTTGTTTCCTTGCATATGCTGCACTTTGTGTTTGGAATAGCTTCTCAACAGGCCCATTATCTGCAGAATTCCTTAGTAAATGTCTATCAAAATTATGGAAATGATTGTGTTCCATTTGCACTGTTCTATACATTTGAAAATTTGTCTACTATTCATTTTGTGTCAACACATTAAGCACACATCAAATTTAATGTTGATCCCTTTAATAATGTCTTATAAACTTGAGAACATGACTTCCCTTGTTATAGAGTTTAAATACTACTTAAAATTTTGTTATTTCCCCCTAGCCCATTCACTGGTGTAGGACTACAGGTTGCATCACCTTTTTGGTAGAAAGTGGAAGCTCCAGGAGGAAATAAAACCCATTGCTAAAAGTAATATTTTTCTTCTTTTTTAGAGCCTTAATTTTTCTGCCCTCCTTCATTTTCCTCTGAGTTTCCTGCCAAATCCTGGTGCATTGATTGCAGGAAGGCCTCCACTTGGGATCTTATAGCTCTCTGCCTTTGTCAACTTCTGTAAACAGTAAGTTTGGTGCTTGTGTATTCTATTGCTAAAAATTTTGTGCTTTAACTTAGTATAAAGAGAAGATGGAAAGGCTCTCTACTAACATAAATAAAAAAATTCTCCCTTATTCCTTCCATACTGTGGCTTGTTATTAGAAATTTTGGATATTTAAACTTTGCAAAGATCTGTATTTCTCCTTTCTCTGCCTGTCTCTCCCCACTATGTGTGTCTGTCTTTCTCCCTTCCTGTGGTTCTCATCAGTCTTTCACACATTGTCTCTGAATTTTTAAAGGTCTTTAGAATAGTTTCAGGCTTCTCAAGGGAGATATGGACATCAAAATGTTCTGGTCATGTATAAATGGGTTTTTTACTGTTTGTCGTCTTAGCGAGTATAGAAAAACTGACCAGTTCACTGCACACATTCCTTAGCCTGTTTGGATTATTCCCGGAAGAAAAGGTTCACCAACTCCGTGAGGCTTTAAGGAAAGTGTCTAAAAACATTTAAAGATGAATGTGCAAACATTGGTCCCCCATTCACCTCATATCTCATAATTTCCGAAGCACTGAATTGTGCTAAGAAAATGTATGCTGGTTTGAGTGGTCCTGTATCTCAGGGCCATGAATATTTTCCTCTGTGAAGGCAGTGGCTAGGGAGCCCTTGCATTTGTACAACTAGGCAGAGGACCAGTTCAGTCTGAATTGATTTTTATAACATTTCAGATCCACTGCCTCATGTTTTTGTGTACTTTATTTAGTGTTTGAAATATCCCAGAAAGTATTTTGTAATTTGAATGAGAACATGTTTTCTACAGAGATGGTGATGAGAGCTTATTGATGTTCTTTCAAAATAGTAATCATAGGGGGCAGCTAGGTAGCGTAGTGGATAGAGCACCAGCCCTGAAGTCAGGAGGACCTGAGTTCGTCTACTTGCCAATATGGATTGGCAAGATTTTCCAAATACTTTTATCAAGTTATTTCTTTCCCCCTTGGCAAAATCTGCCCCTGTGATGATGGGGGGTGGGGGGAGCTTGAGAAGAGCTGGGAGTTGGAGAAGATGGGCCTCACAAAGGGAGAGGTAATCAGTCTGATTTTTGTCTGGAAAGCTCTCATCAAGGTGGCAGAATATATTTGGCATTCAAGGAGGACAGAAAAGTAGTGCAAACAATCTTCCTTCTCTCTGCTGCCTGATAGAATATCTATCTGCTATCATAGAGAACCACACAAGAAATTGCATGTTATTGGATTGAATATACAATTTTCCTAATTCAGAGTTTCAGCTGCAGTTTTACTGAGCTTTTTAACTGAGTTTTACTGAGACAGAATATGTAGATAAGATCACTTGAGAATCCTTTAACAAGTGCCATCTTACTTTTTGCATGATTCTCTTAAATTCTCTTTAAAAGACTATTAATGCTACTTCATTTTGAACTTTTATGGATTCATGGAGATAGCAGTGGATTTTGGATGACAATGCACTATAACTAATAAATGCCCTTTTTTCTCCATTAAAAAAATTTTAATAGGTCAACTTCATACAGTACTTTGATATTATGTCTGTTAGTAATAAAATAGTCATCATTCTTTTGGTTTGAAATGAATTAGGCCTTTGGGAGAGTTTATTGAAAGAAGAATTGAATGCAGAGATTAAATCTTAATGTCTGAGCCCTTTAGCTGAGTCACTTCCTGTGTATGATCCTTGAAAAGCAAGTCCCTTAAACTTTCTAAGGATTTTCTTATCTATCAAATGCAAATCATAATTTGTTTTTCAGTTATGTCCAATTCTTAGTGACCCCATTTTGTTTTGTTTTGTTTTTTGCAAAAATCCTGGAGTGATTTTCTCCAGCTAAAGTTACAGATGAGGAAATTGAGGCAAATAAGGATAAGTGACTTATAAGTGACAATAAATGTCTGAGGTCAGATTTGAACTGATGAAGATGAGTCTTCTGGTTCTAAACTCAGTATCCTATCTATTGTGTCATCCAGCTATTTCCAAATAATAATAGTAATATGTTTCTTTTTTAAATGGGGATAATAAAAAGTAAGATATTACTATTTCATGAGGTTGTTGTGTATATTAAATGAGGTGATAGACATAAAATTCTATAGAGTCCTATACAGGATATCCCAAAGTGCTGTTTTAAGCTATTAAGTAAAGCTGCCCTAAAACCTTTGGGACACCCTGAATAAATGACAGTAACTATTATTTTTAGTCTGTCTTCAAGTAATGTCTACCATCATCTCAGGAACTATTTTGAAAATAATTGAAAATTAACCACAAAGGAGAGAGCAAGAAAACCACTTTGCATGAAGTGCAAACCACTTTTGTATTTGATACAAAATGAGTCTCTGTGGATATTTCTGTAACTTTTCAGAGAGAGAGATGGATGAAAAACTTCCATTTTAATTTGCCTGGCTTCTTTTCTTGGATTAGGAATGGATTAAGTCAAATTTCCAGATATTCCTGGGCAAATTTAATTCAGTATTTATGGACCATATACAGAAGTCACATAGTCTCTTTTGCAAAGAGACAGAAGGCCCTTAAAAAAGGGTTGGGCAGAGCTAATCAATCAAGGCACCTGCAAATTAGCAAATTGAGATCCATGTGGACCATAAACTTGAATAAGTGATTTTTACCAGAGTGAAAATATAATAAAATTTTTTTGTTAATTGAAATGTTTTCTTCAATTCTTTTAAATAAGGTTTAAATCATAGAAAATTGGTAAACAGTGTATTTTTAAAAATGAAGAAATTCATGACAGGTGCTGGACAATTCTATGGGCTTAGAAATTGAGAAACGGAAATATATTTAGATGAAATGACAGTGTATTTCAATTAAACATTTAAGTATTTATGGTGTGCAGACTTGGCATGCCCCCTCATTATGGGACTACCTCTGTAGCTTTAGGACAGGTGTTAAGAATGAAAAGTTTGAAAGTTTGGAATGATTTGGATTGTTTTCCTTGAAGTCAGAAATAAACCCTTTCATATCATCTATGTCTTAAAGAGATTTTGAAAGTCAATTCTGGCATCCTTGATTTTGCCTGACTTTGCAGGGGCAAAGCTGGAGGGGAGCCATCTGGTAGCCCAGAAGTGCTATACTTGTCTTTGGCCAGGTCTTATTGTCAAGGGTTGGGCTGAGTGGTTGTTTTTTGTTACCAAATACCAAGGGCAGGGAAGTTATAGGAATTAGGAGAATTCAGTATCATTAAGTCCATCACATACCACGATATTTTGGCTAGCTATAATATGATAGTGGATGCCAGTTTTGGAAAGAACTTCAATTGTTACTTAAGCAAGCCTTCATTAATAGTTTCATGCTAATTGTGAGTTTCTATGTTTTTAAATGCTATATATTTCTTAGAAAGTGGGCTCTGTCCTTTAAATGTTAAAATATTGACTCCACAATATCTGTTTTGTGGCTGATACTCACATCAGGAAGGTTTGGCCATGCCCATTTTTCCTCATTCTCATTCTTTGTGTTTGCCAAGCAATAGTTGCTTCAGTTTAAGTGCTTTCATCTTGGTGATTTTTTTGGATAATATCACATAATGATCAATTCAACTCTGCTACATCTTGTTTCTCCTAGTGGGGGACCCTCTTAGGAAAGAGAGATTCTCAGTAAATTATTCAGTTGACTTTCTGATACAATATCAATATGGATGACAGAAACCAGTTCTTTCCTAGGGCTTGATTATTCCTAGAGAAAATGATTGCAAATCTGTAGGGTTAGGGAGACAAAACCTGAGGGAAATGTAATTTGAAAGCTTGTTTACTTCTACAATGATTTTTTCCCCTTTAATAAAATAAAAGTTTGTGGAAAATATCATAAAAATATATGTGCTGCAAATTTGTGTTGTAGATTGGGTACCAACATGGCATGGCCTTGCTCAAAATATCCCATATATCCTCTTGTACTATGTAATAATATTAGGACATAGTTGTATGAAAAAAGAAATTTTATGATTCAAAGTTCTTTACCATTTCTTCTCCATTTTTGTTTCATGCAAAGAGATAATTAAGAAAAAAAAGGATCAGTTTTGCAGGAAATTTCACAGAAAGTTGGGAAGAGGTATGGTTTTTAAACTATAAATTAATGATTTGAGTTACTGACTTGAGACTCACTGGCACTTAAAGTATTCTAGGAAATAAAGTATGTTTTTCTTCACTTCCATCATATAGTACCTAAAATAAGTTTGGAAAAGAGGATGTTTAGCATGATGGACTAGCCTAAGAGTCTAGAAGGTTCTTGTTTAGTTTCTGATGCACTGTGTTATTGTGGGCATGCCATTAAGTAAGTGTTCCCATATTATTTTCTAAGGTGCAGTGAAGGTAATGCTCTGCATTGGCAGAGGAATTTCACTGGGAGCTCCCTATACCAATAAGCACAGTCCAGTATAAAAATAAAAGTCGAAACCAGAGGCTAGTCCATGATGCTGGTGTTCATTCAACCAACACAAGTTCCACCTCGAAAATCTTCAAGACCTCATATGTTAGAACTGGAGGCCTTCTCAATTCCTTGGATGAAAGGGAAAGTTTTCCAAAAAGAACAAGCAGGCTTTTTCACAAACAGTTATAGCTTTAATGGTCTGGAGTAGGGCCAACCAAATGAGTCAGACCTCTGGTTGCCTGAAAAAAATCTCTCCTGATGGTGATGTCAGATATTAATGACTCAGTTCTGCTGTAAAATATGTTCATTGGTGGGAAAATTGAGTGGAATAATTCTCATGGTCATGGCAGGCAGTTTCCACAGCCATTTAAATTTATAATTATAATCTAAGCACTTGAGATTGAGTGTTCCCTTTTGCCTGAAATTAGTATAAATACATTTTAAAACTACATAGATTCCAGTTAAAGTTGTTTCTGTGTATTTTATGCACAGTAGAATGTTTTTTTTTAATCCTTTCTATCCTTTAGCTTTTTGTATTAACAAGGGGAAAGAACTGTATTTAGCTCCCAGTAGATGGGAGGAGATAGTCATCTGCTATGTGACTTAATGTACCTGTGCTTCTACTAGAGTAAGTATCTCCTGCCAAAACACAAATAAGTTACTAAGCAACAGTGATTCAGCTACTTGAAACACATTACTCCAATGAAATTTCCACTTTTTAAGTATATCCAGGAAATGTCACTGTTATTGGACACTAGAGAACTGCAATGATGGTAAGTGACTTGGGCTTTAATCATCAAATCAAGGGTAAGAATCTAGGGAGTAAAAGGTATGTAAACAGATGTTGGGATGGAAATTATTGTTTAGGTTGAATGTTGTTCAGATGTTTCAGTTTTGTCCATAAGGACTGAGGCAAACAGGGTTAAGTAATTTGCCCATAACAACAAAGCTAGCAAGGGTCTGGTGCTAGCTACCACCTAGCTGTTAACTTGTAGACTTTTAATAAACGGGAGATGAGGGACTTGGGAGATGTTTATTTTTCTTTCCATCCTAATTTTTAAAAAATTAAAGAAAGAAAAAGAAAATTTGTAATTTAAATTCAACAAAATAATTAAATAACTGCTTATTTAGTATGTATAGGGGAGAACAGAAAGAAGAGATGTTATTCCTTTCCCATGGCTCAATCAAGGTTATTTCAATGAGTTGACAAACCAACTCTTCCTTCCTCAAACATGCAATGATTTTAATTTCTCTTCTGCATGTATATGTGCATATTTACACACATTTGTATATATGTATATACGTATATATACACATAGACATTATTTTGTGTTAAAATTAACACTGCATATGTCATTCCTTTATATTAGACAATAAGGGGAGAATGGGCAGAGATTAGGTTTTATTAGACTTATCTGTAGCTCCTCCAGTGTCCATCAGGATATGTTGCACATAATAGGTACTTACTATATTTTAGTTTGTTGAACTAGAAAAAAAGACTGTGGATAAATATTTAAATATTTTTAAATTTCTAAATATTCGAATATAAATGATGGCTTCATATGATAATTAAAGACCCTGATAAAAAGTGTTATTCCTCCCCAGAAATTTGACTCACTCACTATTCTTTGAATTTGGATGTCATTAATTGCAAAATAAAATTTTCTAACTTGCTTGTAGTATGCCATAGACAGTGTTTCACAAAAGCAGGTACCTGGAATGTTTACAGAATCTTTAGATAGCTTACTATATGATTCATATGATTATTTTGGCAAGACTTGAATTTAGTTTAGTTTGTAGTACAAGAATGCTGAAAGGTTTTACAGGTGTTTTCGGGAAAGGTTATCTATTTTCTGATCAGAGAAAGGAGAGAAGGGACTAACAGGGTGCTGAATATATAGCAACTTTAAAGAATAAAAAAGGGTTAAGTTGCCTTCTTGAGGACATGAAGATTGATCAGTCCTGACATTTGCTCCTCACTATAGGTAATTGATATGGAGACAAAAGACACTGCCAGAAGGAATCTACAAAGAACATTCTGACAAACTACAAACCTGGAGAGGTTTATTGGGGGGCAAAAGGTTTGAATGGGGAGAAAAAATATTTCCATTTTCACTAACCTAACTGAAAATTTAGCATTTCCTTCCACTATTTTTGCCTACATAAATATTCTTCTGAGTAGGAAGGGCCATAGAATTTACCCAATTAACTAAGAAGTCCACCCCAAAGAAAGCATTGCCTGCTCTAAAAGGCAGTGATTTTTTACACTGTTGTCCAAGGAAACTAAAGTTGTTAAGATCAGAATGAAAAGATGAATTTGGGAAATGAACAGCTGGTACAAAAGTTGAATTGGCAGAGTAGAACTTGGAATTCTTTTTTTTTTTAATTAAAGCTTTTTATTATCAAAACATTTTCAACATTAACATTCATAATTAACATTAAAACCTTGTGTTCCAATTTTCCTTCCATCCCTTCATCCCCCTCCCCTAGATGGCAAGTAATCCAATATATGTTAAATCCAATATATACATACATATCTGTATACTTGCTGCAAAAAAAGAGGAATACAAACATGGCACATCATGAGAATTAGGAGTGTTAAATCTCAGATTAAATTTCCCCCCAAAAAATAAAATGAAAAACTACAAACCTGTGAGGCCAAAAGAAAGATGAAGATATAGGACTGTTATTTGGATGGCTAGGCTGATGACATCTGGCAATAAGAAGAAAATAATTTCTGCTAACTCATGGTCTATTGTATTTGCCAAGAATGATGGCTTTTGGATGGAACAAAGGGTGTGAAAAATCATAACAACGGGGCATTTAGATAGCGTAGTGGATAACACCAGCCCTGAAGTCAGGAGGACCTGATTTCAAATCTGGTCTCAGTCATTAACATTTCTAGCTGTGTGGCCCTGGGCAAGTCACTTAGCCCCAGTTACCTCAGGGGAAAAAATCATAACAAATAGCCTTCTGCCCCTTGAACAGTATCAGTGTTGAGAAAACAAATCTAACTGCTGTATTACTGTTAATGGTCTTTTGAAAAATTATAGAGAACAGCAATAGTAACAAGTGAAATTTCTGTAGTACTTGGAACATTTTGCTGTGACTTTTGTGATCCTGTGAACTAAGAATTGTCCATAAAATTTTTTTGGTAGGGTTACTGGGGAGGTTTGCTGTGTTCCTTTGTTAGTAGATTAAGCCAAAGAGGTTAAATGTCTTGGTTCAGGGCTGATAAGTCTAAGTGTCTGATGCTTTTGAACTCAGATATTCCTGATTACGCTTCCAGGGTTATATCCACTCAACTGCGCCACTTAGCTGCCTCCACTTGGAAAACTACAAAGTGTTTTATGTGGCTTATCTTCTTTCAACAAGCAAAATGCCCTAGAAAGAGAAAGGTAGAAATTTTAGGAGACTGAAAGGTCAACATGGTGCAGTGCTGATTTAATCCTTAGAAGCTTTTGGACCGACCTAAAAGACATAGTATCTATAATGGAGAGAATAGGAGTCCTTCTGTATCCTGCCTTAGTCAAACAGTTACCAATGATTATTTTTAAAAAGTCACCTAGTGGTTATTAGGTTTGAATTTTTGTCTTTTGTTTTTTCTTATTTTTGAACATTGTGAATCCTTGTTGCAAGTGAGATCTTACTTTAAATTAGAATATGTTTAATAACTTGGGTTAATGGCACTATATAAGCATCATCAGGAAGGAGCCCCTCAGGGATTAATTTGTCTGGGAGAAAGTCCCAGTTCCTAAGAAACATTAGGGCAATGGCAGACTGAATCACAGAGACATTTTAAAAGTCCTGGGGGGTAAAAGCCTCTGACAGGCTTCTTAAAACATTTGGAGCATTTGGAGTTTTTTAGTTAAACTAAGGGGAAATATTATAGTGTAGCTGCAGATTAACCTTGCCTGATAACCCTGGAATAGAAAGCTGTAATATTGGTATATACTTTTTTCTCCAAACAAAAGCTTTCTTGAAATAACTGTAAAGCTGAAAATAAAAGAATTGATCTATTTCATGATTCAGCTGATTTCTTGCCATGGCTTCAAAGAGACTTCTTCTATATAATACAAGCTGCATGGGCTTATTCTTCATAGTTAAACCTTTAAGTAGACCCCTACCAGTCTCAAAAATGGCTCTTTTTCTAGGTGGTCTGCTAATGAATTTTCTAGATAACACAGTAAATAAAAAATATCTCTCAAGGAAATTTAGTATTTGTTTCAGGGTCTTGAGTTTTGTTATACTTCTATTAAAAGTTATTAATATTATTGTTACTACTACTAAAATAATAATTAGCATTTATATAGCTGTGTGACCCTGTATACAGTATTCTTGGTTCTGCTCACTTCATTTAGCATCAGTTCATATAAGTCTCTTCAGGCCTTTCTGAAATCAGCCTGCTGGTCATTTCTTAACAAACGATAATATTCCATTACATTCACATGTCATAACTTATTCAGCCATTCCCCAACTGATGGATATCCACTCAATTTTCACTTTCTTGCTACAAACATTTTTGCACACATGGATCCTTTTTCTTTTATAATTTCCTCGGGATATAGACCCAGTGGAGACATTTGCTAGATCAAAGTGTATGCATAGTCTTATAAGCCCTTTAGTGATGATTCTGCATTTCTCTCCAGAATAGTTAGGTCAGTTCGCAATTCCACCAACCATTAGTGTCCCAGTTTTCCCAATATTCTGAAACATTTATTGTTATCTTTTCCTGTCACCTGCTAAGGTGAGTAGTATAAAGTGGTTGTCTTGATATGCATTTCTCTATTCAATAGTAATTTAGAGCATTTTTTCATATGACTAGAAATGGCTTTCATTTCTTTGTCTGAAAATTGTTCCTTTCATATCCTTTGACCATAATTTGGGGAATGGCTTGTTTTCTTACAAATTTGCATCAGTTCTCTATATATTTTAGAAATGAGGCCTTTATCAGAAATGAATTTTTTCCCAGCTTTCTGATTTCTTTCTAATTTTGGTTGCCCTAATATTCTTGACCCAGTCATTAACTAACTGCAAATTTCTGGTTAAATGTTGTTCTTAAATTATTTGTTGTATTCTCTTTGTTTCAGTAGTGAATTAAAAAATTGGAAAACATTTATCTACTCATGAACTGTTATGAAAACCATTTACATAGCCCTAAAAGAGGAAGATTCTACTTCTGGTCAGAAACCCTGTTAGGTTTCAACATAAAGAGGAAATAGTATTATGGAAATTTCATTTCTGTGCTTTGTATTTTTCAAAGGTAAATTTGAGCAAACTTAGTGATAACAATATTGGTTAAGGAGGCAAGACCACCAAGAAATCTATTTACCATTTGCTTTCTGGTATTTGGTCAGTTAAATGGCCCAGCCTTGGGGCATTTTTTATTTTAATTTTAATTTTATTTATTTATTTTGGCTTTTGCTGAGGCAATTGAGGTTAAGTGACTTGCCCAAGAGTCACACAGCTAGGGAATGTTAAATGTGTGAGACCAAATTTGAACTCAGGCCTTCCTGACTTTAGGGCTGGTGCTCTATCCACTGCTCCACCTAGCAGCCCCTAAAGCAGGTTATTTGGAGACTTTTTTAGGGTGACTTTGTTTGGTTCTTCAGTCATCTTTGTCAGATCTTCTGTCATCTGTTTTTAGATTTCTGTTCCTCACAGACTGGGGCATTCTATTCTCTACTTCTCTTTGACTAATTCTTGCTTATAAACTGCCCATCTGTCTAAACCCTGAAGTCTCAATAGTTTCAAAGCATCTGAGGAGTCTGTCTTGTGCACAGAAAGTGTCAAAGCTCAAGAACTACATCCTAGTAGAAAAATTGTTCAGAAAAGTTTTTAAAATCAATCAAAACTTTTCTGAACAAAGTGCCACAGTATATATCAAATATTTATATATTTATATATATATATATTTATGTATATATTAATATATTCATATATCTTAATAAATGTCAAATATAATCAAGAAAGAACTTGTGAGAGAAATATTATTCTAGCCAGGAGGTTGCTAGTCAGCTCATATTGACTTGCATGGAGTGATAAATATTTGAATATCCACCTTAAATCAGCTACGGATTTAATTTAATGTCTTATTATCTGACTTAAGAATTATGTACTATGCAAAAAAAATTTTTCTCCTGAAGAGTCTGTTGTTAAACATTTACCTATAGACTCCTGAGTATAGATGAATGCCCCTTCCAGCTTCTCAACTTTGGAGACTACAAAATATCTTTTTTTGGCACATCTTTTTTTCCTGAGTTTATTGTTAGTGAACAGCAGGTACTTTCTGGGTTTAGATAAACTCAAAAATAATAGATAGAACTTCTTCTGGGAATTGTAGAAGGAGATTTCCATGTCATCCAGATTTTAGCTATATATCATTTCTCAAGTTCCATCATGCTAGTTTATTATCTCACTTTTTTGGAACATAGTGAAAATTCTAAAACGTGAAGATGAGGAAGAAATACATAAGGAAAGAGGTAGAGAGAAGAGAGGGGAAAACCTATGAAAAAGCATGGCAATGTAATGTAGGACCTCAAGCAGGCAACAGTGGATGGGAAAAATGAGCTTAGAAGTTAGCCAGGGATAAGGTTATGAAGAACTTTAAATGTCAAACATAACTATTTGGTCAAGACGCCATCAAAAGTTCTTGAGTCAGACAATGTTAGGAGATTTTTATGATAATGACTACCATTTATATAGCACTTTAAGGTTTGCTAAATTTTTACAGATATTATCTCACTTAATCTTCACAACAACCCTGGGAAATAGGTACTATAATCATCTCCATTTAACTGATGAGGAAACTGAGTCTGAGAGATTAAGTGAATTGTTCAAGGTCACCCAGCTAGTAAGTATCTGAGGCAGAATTTGAACTCAGATCTTCCTGACTGTAGACCCAGCACTCTGTCTATGGAGTCACTTGGTTATAGCCAAGGTAAGAGAGAACACATTAGCATAGTGGCCTTTAAAGTTCCTTCCAGACACTTGTGGAATGAACAGATAGATGATCAACTTTGGAAGCTTTTCAGTTCTTTTCATTTTTATCTTGAAAAGTAAATTTTGGTGAATCTTCTTGGAAAACTTGTCTCTGTTTTCTTGATTTCACTTTGTTTAATTATGGTCAGCACCACGGGTTTATTCTTAGAACAAAGTTTACACAAGTTTTCTTAAACAGTTTGCTTTTCATTGCCTCATTCTTGATCTTGTCCATAAGAAACTCAGCACAGCACATTCCAGAGCCACTATTAAAAAAATTAATGTTCAATTGGCAAATATAAAACTTCAAAGAAAAAAGTAAACTTAACAGCTTTGTAGTTCTCTCCCAAATAAATTATCTCAGTACTCCAAACTTTTCTTGGATATATTATATAACCTTCTTTGGAATAAAACATAGCTAAAAATTGAGTTGACAGTTGCCTCCTGTTGACCTGAAAAACCCAGACATTGTAAGGATTGTCATCCTTTAAGAGACATTCACAAAATCTAGATGTATAAATGAGGTGGCAATCAATTTTACTATCAATTCCAATATAACCAAATCAGAATTTTGTTGTTACATCTATCACATTGGGAACAGTAGCCATGGGAAGTCTCTTTGGGGAAAAAAAAACCTTCTTGTTTCCTTAATGTTCCATTCCCAGTGTGGTGTTAGATATGTTGGATAGTGTCAGTCTGGTTATATGGAGAAGAGTGATAGAATCCTGTTGCTGAAAAAGTTAGCTTTCTGTGCCTAAGCATGTCATTAGATGAGAGGACTCTAGACTGTGAGCTGGAAGAACCAATGGAAGGCCATTGGTTCCAACCTTCTTATTTTACAGAAAAAAGAGACAGGGAGAGATCAGATTATTTATTAAGTGGGAGAGGTAGTATCTGAACCCACTTGACTCCCTCATTTGCAAAAAAGCAGAAGTAAAACTTCAAGGACATTTTTTCAATGAAACATGAAGATAATTTTCCCCAAAAAAAGATTTTTCAGAAAGGATTTCACAATTACATTATTTTAAAAAATACTTGTGACCCTAGAATTTTCTGTATGAAAATCCTATATGAATTCTCTTTCAATTTCTACACTTTTTCATTAGCTAGACTTGTGTTTTCCTTGGGAAACTAATTCTTCTGCACAAGAACATGTGAATAAAGCAACAAGCCCTTTCACTAACAGTACGTTAACTCCTCAGGATAATCTCCCTTTGCCTCTTAACAGGAAACTACAGAGCAACTGAACCACAGTGTACTTGGGGAAAACAAACAGCCTCCTTTCTAGTGACTTTTTATACCTAGGTGAGACTTTTTAAGCCAAACATAAGTCTGAAATTGATTGCCATAATTTTTTTTAGTTGGCCATAGGACATGAAAATCACTGGAACTTTTGGGGAGAGCAGGGTGAGATCTGTAATAAGAAGGAATTCAGTAAATGCTTTCAAATGCTGCTACTAAAAAGAAAGCCACTTCATTATTCTAAAAAGACATGATCTCTTTGGAGTCTTTTACTGTCCAATGAAATTGCTTTATGGATTTGGGATCCAGATTCCACCAGTAAATCTCATCACTAAAAGGAAAATCAAGGCAGAGCCATCATTCTTGCTTTAGGGAAGTGACCTTAGAAAGGACAAATAATCTTTTGAGGCACAGTTTCTGTCTAGCATTGTGGAGAGGAAAAGTAAAGATTCAAAATTGTGGCAACTATATTTAACATTCTGTACCTCTGAGTTTTTTGGTGACTAAGCTAGCCTCAAAATACCATCTTAGGTGTCTATGGTTTAAAATAAATTGAGGTTTGGCCTAAAGGATATTTAATAAACACCTTTCCTTTTTTAAATGTTCAAATAAGCTAAAACTGGAAATAAAATACAGTGGAGGGGACATCCATTGGTAAAATGCCAAAGTTATTTCTTACCTTGGGTGGTTTGATTAGTGAAAAGAGATATATAAATTAAATTGTTGGTCACCTTGATTACAAACAATTGCCTGGTTTGGTTGACATATGATGAATGTGCTTATTATGTGTTTAATCTTCTTAATGAAATCCCTAGGAAAATATCCATCCTGGCACTAATGAGAGTAAATAGGTTTTGAGCTTGTAGGGCACTCGTGCTCCCAAGGGCTCCAGCCCTTCACAGCTAATTATTTCACTCATCCTTCTAACAGTCCCACTTGGGTAGATAGCATTGTGTTTCCTCTTTAAAGGAGATATAAGTAAGGAACCTTCTTTCCTCTATTTCAAGATAGAATTATTGACATCCTCTCAAAAAAATTATATCCCTTGATAAAAATGCTCCTCAAAGGCACATGATAGGTTTAAATTAAGGGGTTCTAAGCCTTTCTGATTTCCTGTATTCCTTTGGCAGAACTAGTGAGGTTCATGGACCTCTTCTCTAAATAATATTTAAATATTATTAAACATAATATTTAATGCATCAAGCAAAATACATAAGATTACAAAGAAAACTAGCAATAGATGAAAAAACATGATTTTTTTCTCATCTAAATTCATGGGCCTCCTGAAATCTATTCACAGATCTTATTAGACTCCCCCAGAGGAGAACCCAGGTTAAGAATCTCTGATCTAAATGAATATTATAAAAACAGTGCCATAGGAATGGATTAGGAAAGACAGTGTTGGAAACTCCATCTTTAGAGAACTCAGAGTTGCAAGACCTATAAGGTAATATGAAGAAACAAATATATTATTTATTCTGAGCTCCCAAACCCCACTTCATTTAGAATTTGATTATTCTTTTTTAACCATGACACTGAAAACTTGAAGCCTCCAATATGAGCTGCCTCAACTTTCCCTTCTCCATAACTCACTCATTAATTCATTTAACGAATTTATTGTTTCTTTGTATGTAACATTTAATGATTCCTGTGTACATAGGACTATTTTAGGTGCTGAAGAGCAAACAACTCATAAACTTGTGGTGCTTAAGTAGAAGATACAATTCTTCAGTAATTTTATGAATTCTATAGTTATAGCAGCATGTGGTTTTGGGCAGCTGCAGGAAGCCTTAGAGATTCTTCCCTCCTTAGCCATAGTGGACGAGGACAGTCCTGGACAATCTCATAGATCAAACACATTTAGAGTTTGAAGTGCTTTTAGAGTCTTAACGTCCTCAATGTGAAGATGAAGAAACTAAGCTATAAAGAGGTCTTATTTCTAAAGTATATAAAGAATTGTGTCAAATTTTTAAGCATACAAGCCATTCCCCAATTTCATATCAAAGGATATGAACAATTTTCAGATGAATAAATTAAAGCCATCTATAGTTATATGAAAAAGTGTTCTAAATCATTATTGATTAAAGAAATGCAAATTAAAATAACTCTGAGGTTCCACCTCATACTTCTCAGATTGGCTAAGATAATGATAAATGTTGAAGGGGATGTGGGAAAACTGGGATACTGATGCATTGTTGATGGAGTTGTTCACAATTTGGAACTATGCCCAAAGGACTATAAAACTAAGCATACCCTTTGATCCAGCAGTGCCATTACTGGGTCTGTGTCTCAAGGAAATCATAAAGGAGGGGAAAGTATGCAAAAATGTTTATAGCAGCTCTTTTTGTGGTAGCAACAAATGATGAAAGGCTTGGAAAGATTTACATGAACCGATGCTGGGTGAAACAAGCAGAACCAGGAATACACAATAACAAGAATATGTGGTGATCAACTATGAAAGACTTGTTTCTTCTCAGTGGTTCACAGACTTTAGTTCCCAGTAGAGTTTGGACAGAAAATGCTATCTGCATCCAGAAAGAGAACTAAGACACAAGTGTAAATCAACACATGTTATGTTCACTTCTTTTTTCTTGTTTTTCCTTCTCTCATTTTGCTCTGATTTTTCTCTCTCAACATGATTCTTAAAGCAATGTGTGTTAAAAATAAATGCATTTACTAGAAAAAAAAGCTTAGAGATTCTTTCCCCCTGAGCCAACCTGGACAATCCCATAGACCAAATACATTTAGAGTTTGAAGTTATCTGTCCTAACATTCTCAAAAAAGCCCATTGAGCTTGATTGTCTTATCCAAATAGCATTGCATGAGACTAGTATTAGAGGATTGCAGAACAAAATATTATATAAGATCTGAAGCAGCAAGGTTGTTACTATGACTAGGAAGATTAAGGGGAGCTTATTTTGGAAGAAGCAGTATTTGAATTGGGCTCTAAAAACAGGGTGGAATTTAACAGAGGTAGTAGCACGTGTGGCCAAGTTACAGGACAACTTTCAAAGTCCCTCACATTGTATGATCAGCAAGAGTTGGCCGTTAGGATATGGTGCTTTTTTACTTCTATTTATTCTGGAATTTCAACCTCAACAAGCAAGGGGATCTGTCCCCGGGTGTTACACTCTGGCCTCCACTCGCCCAACCATGCCATCATTCAGAACCTAATCAACACCGTGGTGGATAAGAGCGTCCCCTGGCCCTCTTGTGTCCCTTACAAGTACACGCCCATCAGTGTCCTACTGATGGAAGCCAGTGGCAACATACTGTACAAAGATTTTGAAGACATGATTGCTGAGTCCTGTACCTGCAGGTGAGTGTGGAAGCCAGGAGGCTCCTGCTTGCTCCTTGCCTTCGGTCTCAAAACGCAGCGTTCCCTTCACCAATCCCTAGACCCTGTTCCACTCTTCGCCCCACCAGGCACAGTTGTTCTTTTCATTCTTTCTGTTCACCTCACTTTTATTCCCACGATGGATTTAAAGGGAAGCCTTGGAGGGTTCAAGAGAAGGGGTGAGGAGCTGTCATCTGATTGAATGTCATACAGAGGACTTTGAATATGGGAATTAAAAAGGACCCACTGAAGGCTTTTGAGGACAGCAGTACTACATTGTAAATGAGGTGTAATAGAGCTTATTTCAGCAGTGATAGGAAGATTATATTAAAACAAGGAGAGATAGGGGCAGCTAGGTGGCACAGTGGATAGAGCACCAGCCCTTTAGTCAGGAGGACCCGAGTTCAAATCTGGTCTCAGACACTTAACATTCCCTATCTGTGTGACCCTGGGCAAGTCACTTAACCCCAATTGCCTCAGCGAAAAG
This sequence comes from Myrmecobius fasciatus, assembly GCA_023553655.1. Taxonomy (NCBI): domain Eukaryota; kingdom Metazoa; phylum Chordata; class Mammalia; order Dasyuromorphia; family Myrmecobiidae; genus Myrmecobius; species Myrmecobius fasciatus. The sequence goes on from JAJPUD010000517.1 coordinate 122,982, forward strand.
CAAAAGCAAAAAAAACAACAAAACAAGGAGAGAGGAAAGAGAGAAAAGCCTAGGAGAATATCATGATAGTCCAGATGAGTGATGGCAGTGAGTGGATAGAGGAGAAGATAATATTTGGTAGGAAAATTTGTCTTTTGACAACACTATGCCTTGGATCTCCTCCCCCTCCATTTTTCCTCAGAACTTACCTCCATCATTTATTCTCTTCCTTCATTTATTCTCTAATGACAACCCTTCTTCTACTCTACAAATATACTCTTGTATTCCCTAGCTTTTAAAAAACCAAAAGCCTTCCTTTGAACTTTCAATGCCCATAAGCTACTGTCTCCTCTTTTCCTCCCTTTCATTACCAACTTTCTTGATGGAGTATACTTGCTCACTTTATCTCTAATCTTTGCAGAATATTATGACTTCACTGAAAGAGCAAGCTTGCAGGTCTTTAATATTTTCCCATTTGCCAAAACCAGTAAATTTCCTGTCCCCCACTCCCCCTGCAAGGAAGCAAGAAAAAATCTGGGAATCTGTTAGGTTGCCACTTGATATCTGGGTCTATTTCTTCCTCCTCTGTAGCATCATCCAACAAGTCTTACAGAGTATTTCTTTCTTCATGTCAGCTGTTCTATAACTGAAGTGTGGCTACCTATTTCCTGCTCCCCAAGGGCAAAATTCCTGCAGCCTTATTTTTTTTTAATATTGTTTTAAAAATACATTCTTAACTTGCTAGGGTTCTAAACAAGCAAGCAGCTTCCAGACCATAGTTTGCCTACCCTTATGCTACCTCATTTCTAAATTCCTCTAATGTAGATGTAAATAATAGTCCCTCTACAGAGGTGTTGTGAGGATTACATTAGATCAGGGCTTCTTAAACTTGTTCCACTCATGACCCTTTTTTGCCTGAGAAATTTTTACATGACCCCAGTTATATAGATATATAAAATAGATGCCTATCAAACATTTACTGAAAATAAATCATAATTTCACAACATTCAATTACCTCACATTCAGTTACGTGACTCCATATGGGGTCATGATCTACAGTTTAAGAAGCCAGCTCCCAGATTATGTAAAAGGTTTAAGGTTTAAAGGGAATTACTATGCTCCCCAGCTGGACTGCAGAAAATACATTCACGTCTTATACTAATTTATTTACTAGTCTAATCCTTATTTTATTTTCTTCAGTAGTTCAGAAAAGCCCTGGTAATTGAGTATATTGGTTTCAAAATGTATCCTTTTGCCCCCTCCATTAACAAGAAGGTTAGCTGTCATCACTCAAGATTTCCTTTTATTTCTAAACAGGCATCCATAGGAATACCCTCTGGGAAACCTTACATGTAAAGAAACATTCTGCTTACAGTATATAAATGTTCAGGGTGGGGAATAATTACAGGCTTTTGTGAGGGTTCTGGATCATGACCAAACTCTTTTTCCTGAATAAAGGCAGTAATGTTAGCCAGTATAAAAAAAGGATCTGTTAGTGATGCTTTAGATCTCAGTGAAGCATTTTCACTCATTGGTAAGGTTCTAAAGCAGCAGTCAGCTGAAGTTTGTCCTTTCCTTACAGACTTTTCAGGTAAGTCAGCAAAAAATCTGAGTCATTTATATTATTTTTGTCCTTTTTTCCCCCTTGAAGCATCTGTGATTTTGAGCTTGAGCATTTTTGGATATGATTTATGATATGTCAAGATTAACATGCTGGTGATTTCTTTATAGTAACCATATGAAAGATAATAGGTTTTCCCCCCATATTTCTGTTATTATGACTTGCCACATGAATAGAGCGGATCTCTTGGGATCTTGGGTTTTATTTTTTGTTTTTTTGTTTTTTGTTTTTTTTTGGTTTAAGTATTTCAAAAGTCTTGTCTTATTTGGCTTTTAAGTGCCTTTTAAAAAGATTAAGTACCAGTTTTGGGCCAGAAATTAAAGAATTCTAGAAAATTGACAAAGTAATGTACATTTACTGAATATATTTCCCTTAGTGAATATGTTGGTACTTTCTTTATGTACAAAGGAAAATCTAGTTTTGTGAATGTTTGAGTTAATGTGGAAATTCTGGCTTATTATGACATCATTGTTAGCAACCAGTAACTATTGACTGGAGACAAAATGCTGGAGATGTTGGTTTCTGCCTTTATTTGAAGGACAACAAATTGATTTCTAGAGTATTCTTATTGTATCAAACCAGAGAAGGATTATAATTCCAAGGTATTTCCATTGTTACAAGTAACTTTCCCAACAGCTGATGATATATCTTAATCACTTAAGACTTAGTATTTGTTTCCTTATTTTGATGATACTTTAATTTTGAATTGTCAGATGGGTATAGTTTCTGATTGTACTCTTTGCTATTGTTTTGCAGATGGAATATTAGCATCTTTTGGAGAAAAAGATTTGGCTTCCTTTCCTGAAAGTGGGCCATCAACAGTGGATAACTGGATGGGAAGAAAAAAAAATCAGATGGCTAACATCTCCTTGTATTAGAAAAAAAAAGTCAGCCACAAGCAAGTGTATGATCATGTTAGAAGTACATTAATCAAAGAAAAAAGAGTAGGACAAAATTGAGGAGAATTAAAAATTACTACCACTTTTCTATTTGGTCAAGGATCAAGGGCAATGGATGTCATAGAGACAGCAAAGCTTGAAGAACATATGGAAAATCAAACCAATGACTCTGCAAATAGCTATACGAGACCTACTGAATCTACTGATGAAGACAATAAAAATGGCACTGGCAAACCCAAGAGCTTATCTAATGGTTTGCGAAAGGGTGCCAAAAAGTACCCAGACTATATTCAAATTTCTATGCCTGCTGAAGCAAGAAACAAATTTCCTCTAGAATGGTGGAAAACGGGGATTGCTTTTATCTATGCCCTATTCAATTTAATCTTGACAACTGTCATGATCACAGTTGTACATGAGAGGGTGCCTCCCAAGGAACTCAGCCCTCCACTACCAGACAAGTTCTTCGATTACATTGATCGAGTGAAATGGGCATTTTCTGTATCAGAAATAAATGGGATGATATTATTTGGGTTATGGCTTACCCAGTGGCTGTTTCTGAGATATAAGTAAGTATCCCTCATACATCATTTGGGGTGTACTAGTTGATATGATATGTTAATATGCAATGATATGATAATGTAATAATGTTACGTAATGTCTTTAAAATTTAAATTATCTTCCTAGAAGAATCTTGGCCTACATTATTAATAGGGGAAAGGAACTGGATCTTTGATTTTAGCAAACAACTTCTATCCTTGCACATTAGCACCATCTATATGCCTTATACTCTTGCTAAAGAACTGATTGTGACTTACTAGGAATCCTACAGCCATTATGTGTCAGAGGTGAGACTGGAATGCATTCTTTCTAGTTCCTAGGCTAGCTGTCTTCAGGACTTCTACCTCTCAGTAATTCAGAAGTTTTTAAATAACTTTTTTTTTTTAATTTTTAGGAAGGAGTGTGAGGAGCCAGTAAATCCAAGCTATAGAATTTATATGAATCATTCAAGAGAGAATTAGAAGAAATAGCATTCAGCTAATAGAGAATATCTGCTGTTTTTAGTAGGATCAGGAAAAGGAAAAAGGATAAGATCAAGATAATTAACTAATTAACATTCTCTCTCTCCCCCCCTCCTTCTCCCCTCCTCTATCCCCCTTCCCTCTCTGTCTTGCTTCTACCAACCTGATCATATCAGATCATTGGTAAAGGATACATAAGCTGTCCTTATAAATAGCACCTATATATAGTATGATTTAAGTATAATAGTATGATTTAAGATTTTGAAAGACAAATGGCCATAAGGGCTTGTCTTAAGGTTACCAAAGAGGTGATGTATTATGCTAAATATAACATTCTGGCCATTGGTTTTTGGAACCACTCTCTTAACATAAGGTAGAACAGGGACATAAATACATTAGGGAAATATTTCTGTCCTTCATTCTAATACTCCTACCGACAAAATGCTTAGAAGATCTTTAGGCAGTAGGGACTATTTGTGTCCCTTTTCTCCTTCATTACCAATACCAGGAGAAAAGAGGAAAGAGGAACAAGATATTTGACAATGCCTTCTCCCTGAGATAGCAAAATAAGCATATTCTTTTTTTTAGAATATTTGAACAGCATATCAAAATAAATACAGTGCAAACCTAGAAAATTTTCCATAACCCAGGGCTTTTGAAAAATTGTGAAAAAAAGTTCTGGAGTGAATATAATTAGGAAACGCAAAGACAGAAGAAATTAAGTTTATAGTCAAAGTTCAAGATAATTTCAGAACAACAAAGCTGTATGTATCTTTTTAGTTGATAGATGGCTCCTAATGCAGCTCTTTTTAGTTGTCTGCTTCTTATGACTTTCTGTGAGGAGGTGATGGGATATTATTGGGATAATATCCCCTTGGGATATTATTCTCAGCTTACTATTTAGCATAAGGAAAGATCAAAATTATGCATAGAGCAAGAAGGGACTGCCCAGCTATCTAATTCTTAAGCTGGGAGTCTGTGGATTTAGGGGAAGGGTCTATAAACTTAGATGGAGGGGGGAAAAATAACATCTTAATTTTTGTTGACATCTAATTGATAAAGCTTTTTATTTACAAAAGTGATTTTTCAACATTGACCTTTGCAAAAACTTTTTCTTTCCCCAACCTTTTCCCCTCCTTCCCCCCACCTCCCACCCCTAGATGACAGGTAATCTAATACATGCTAAATATGATAAATTATATGACAAATTCAATACATGTATACATATCTATACAGTTATCTTACTGCACAAGAAACATCAGATCTAGAAAGAGAAGAAGAAAAAACAACCTAAGAAGGAAAACAAAATGCATGGAAATATTCACAGAAAGTGTTAAAATGCTGTGTTGTGGTTCACACTCAGTTCCCACAGGCCTCTCTCTGGATGTATATGACTATCTTCATTGCTGAACAACTGGTTTGAATCACATCATTGTTGAAGAGAACCATGTCTATCAAAATTGATCATCGTATAGTCTTGTTTCTGTGTATAATGTTCTCCTGGTTCTGCTCATTTCACTCAGCATCAGTTCATGCAAGTCTCTCCAGGCCTCTCTGAAATCCTCCTGTTGGTCGTTTCTTACAGAACAATAATATTCCATAACATTCATATACCATAATTTATTCAGCCATTCTCCAATTGATGGGCATCCTTTCAATTTCCAGTTTCTTGCCACTACAAAAAGGGCTGCCACAAACATTTTTGCACATGTGGGTCCCTTTCCCTCCTTTAAAATCTCTTTGGGATATAGGCCCAGTAGAAACACTGCTGGGTGAAAGGGTATGCACAGTTTGATAACTTTTTGAGCATAGTTCCAAATTGCTTTCCAGAATGGTTGGATCCATTCACAGTTCCACCAACAATATATCAGTGGTTGACATCTAATTGAAATTTAGTATTTCCTTGAATTATTTAGAACTATTATTCTGAGAAAGAGTCTATTCATAGATTTTACCAGACTATCAAAAAGAGGAGGAGAGGAAGAATGGTCTGTATCACAAAAAAGTATTAAGAATTCCTGATGTCCAGGTCTTTAGGGAAGCAGTGGAAGAGCTTTGAATTAGGATATTTGGACTAAGAACTTACCTCTAATTTTACTACCAGTTTGAAAAATATAACAACTTATGAGAACCACCATTAATACCCCCTTCCCACATAAATTTATCCTCTGAGGAGCCAAATTCAAAATGTGCAACATGGAAATTCTCATCACAAATTTCTGCTTAATTATTTCACTTGTTAGAAAAATAGAATACAATTTGACACAGAACATTTCAGCAAAATAGAATGGATTTTGAATAGAATTTGTTCAGGGAAGAAAGTGGATTGCCTTTCCTCCCTTCATTTATTATATAACTAAGGGGACAAATTCAGCACTATTAAATGTTGATACTGGAAAATCGAGCTCAGAAAAGCAAATCTTTGAAGTAAATACTTCAATATAAACAAATAGTTTCTTTGACCACTGTAGGTGGTAGAGACACCACCCTGTTTGTTTCTATAGTGACTTTATTTGAACTTCCCTACTTTGTCAAAATAACTATTGAGCTTGGTCAATATATTTACCATGTCATTTAAAATAATATTGCATATTTCACTAGAATGTGTATTTGGTTTTGTGTATGTAGTGAATCAGTCAATACACCTTTTTTTTTTTTTGCTTTTTGCTGAGGCAATTGGGGTTAAGTGACTTGCCCAGAGTCACACAGCTAGGGAATGTTAAGTGTCTGAGACCAGATTTGAACTCAGGTCTTCCTGACTTCAGGGCTGGTGCTCTAACCACTGCGCCACCTAGCTGCCCCTCAATACACATTTTTAAATTGCCTACCTGGGTTTACAAAAAAAATCAACAATCCATGCCCTCAAATGGCATACAAACTAATAATAATAATATTTCCATAGCTAAATTAGCCCTCAATAATTAAAATTTAAAAAATTTAAAAATTTAAAATTTTAAATTTTAAAAATTTAAAAATTAACATCAAGCTACAAGCATCCTCATACATATAAAAATCAAATGAATCTGTGATATTTTACTGTATAGTCTTGTATTTTTTTTACTTGTATTTTACAAGTATAGTCCTCAAAATATTTTTAAAGACAAGTTCACAGGTCTTAGGTTAAGAATCATTAATCTAAATGATTAGTCTAAATTCAGTCTCCTCTTTATGATTTTAGGTTTCTTTAGGAAACAAAAGTGCTCAAAGTACTCAAGAAAAAGCAGTGTTCAATGTGGTAGTTTGTGATAAACTACCTTAGCGCAGAGACTCCTATTGGAAGTCTTGGTCAAGCATTTGATGGAAGTGAAAATAATTTTTGGTGCTGCCTCTACCTGATCCTTTCTTATATAATTTGATTTAAATTAAATGTTTTCCTATGTAGCTAATAATGGGACTGGGGGTGGAGAGGAAAGAGTCATATCCACTTGGTTCAGGAGGAGTTACAAAAACACCTCCCAAGAATTTTAATTTCCAGGGAGTGGAAGAAGCTGAGTTTCATAGTTTGTTTCCCAAAGCTACCTCTCACGTCTAGAGCAAAATGAACCTGATACTTTCTCCTTAGAAAAATTAGAAGAAGAGATACTGACAATCAAAATAAAAGGTTAATAAATAAGAAATACTGACAAATCAAAATAAAAGGTTAATAAATAAGAGATACTGACAAATCAAAATAAAAGGTTAGATTAAAAATGAACAAAGAATAACTATCAGTATGCAGGTGGTTCTCTAGATATGACAGAAAAGGTCTGGGATAGCATATGCTTCTTGATTAGAAAGTGAAATTTGTAGAATTTCAACAGAAATCCCTAAGTAAAACATCAGAACAAAATAACTACCTTTCCTCACTTCAGGTTGATAGACTTGACTGCCAGGAACAAATATCTTTAAGGCTGAGTTCACTTAAAATATAATATTTAGAGGAAAAAATGTTTAATGTACATGAAAGACATTGAAATTATCTTTTGTGTATCTTCTCCTTCCCCCCAAATTATCCTTGCTTATAATCTGATTTAAATTAGATGTCATATTTTCCTCCATGGCCAATTATTTAATATCACCCTGGTTCAATTCCCCTCTGTGTCCTCTCTTAGTTATACCTATGCTATATGCTTGATTGCTGGCAATGAGCTGACTAGCACTGGTGAGTGCTACCTTGCTTACTGTGATTCTGTTTACTGAGATCAGCTTTATATGACTGATATATGTATGATGTATCTTAAAAGAATTCTGGAATCCTAAAAGCTGGGTTCAAATGCTTTTTGGACTATCTTGTAAACATGACTTTTTTCCCTCTTAAAATTTAGTCCATTCACCAAGTCCTTCTGAGTATTGGCATGAATGAAAAACCAGCAGAAGATGGTTAATTTTTTTTCTTCCATTTCTTCTCCTCATTCTTAGGTCAATAGTGGGACGCAGATTCTTTTTTATAATGGGAACTTTATACCTGTATCGCTGTATTACCATGTATGTTACTACTCTACCTGTGCCAGGAATGCACTTTCAATGTGCACCAAAAGTAAGTAACCTTAAACTACCTCAGGTTTATCAGGTTTTTCTGGGTTGTATTTAATTTGTGTAGCCTAAATGTGTGCTTTTTTTCATTGCTGGGAATGCTCTTCTAAAATGTATTTTTAATTCAAAGTATCTTTTGATACTATCTATAAACAACCCCTACCTATTGGCCTTCTTCCTATTTTTCCCTCCCTAAATTGTGTGTGTGTGAGGGGGGAGGAGAGGATGTTTTAGGTGTGACTGCAAATATTCAGTCAGATCTCTAGAGAACTTTGAATTGTCTAAGACTTCTTAGTTTGTAAAATAGAAACCGAACCCATCTGGTTTTTTGGATTAGAGGATATAGCTTCTCATCAAATTTTACTGAATCCTAAGCAGATGTTTGAGGTGGAGGGAAAAGAGAGAAACCATCAATTTTTTAGGCTAAATATAAGTGTGGTTTGGAGAGGTTATAATCTTTCAGAACCATCAAAGTCCAAAGCCATCTATAATTAAACAGTGTACATATTGAATTTAAACATTGGACTAATTTAAGGAAAGGAAAAGATATAAGAGCTTTAAAAAAAGAGAAAGTCAAGAGGGTGCTGTGTGTCCTGTAAATGAGGATGTGTAAATGAGGTTTGGAGAATTGCTTGGGTATTTATAGATTAAAGAACAAAAACATAGACATCCTTTTAGCATTTAAATCCCTGTTCAACCTGAATCCTTGTCATTTTATATTTTTTTCACTTTATTTGCTCTAATCCAGCCAAACTAGACTTAAGAGTTTTTCTCTAAACTCAGCCTTCCATCGGCTACTTCCATGCATCGACATAAGCTTTCTTTTAAGGTCTAGAATGGAGTCCATTCTCATTTCTGTCTCTCAAAATCCTTATTTTTCCAAGTTCAGCTCAGATGCTACTTTTTCCATAAAGCCTTGCTTTGGTGCTCTTGTTTACTAGTTGGATACTCTTTCCTTTTTACATGGATACAGATAATTCTCCTCCTCCCTTCACTACCCTGATAGCTAAATGTAACATTGTTAAAGTCACAGACTTTTTAGTTTTTTTGTATTCCCTTAACCTTCATTATACCAGTTTTTAATAAAATATAATTTGCATATTTTACATATTTACATATGATTTCACATGTAATCTATATCAAATTGCTTGTCTAAGATTGGGGGAGGGGAGGAAAGGAAGGAGAAAATTTGAAGCTTAATTTTTTTTTAATGAATGCTAAAAATTGTCTTTACATGTTAAGAAAGTATGCTACCTTGAGATATTATTGTCAAGATAGAATAAGACACATCTGCATCAATCCCATTTATCAGCTACAAACGTCTTCTGAGAAAAGAAATATTTCAGAAAAGATCATTTGATAAAATGGGGTTCTCTTTGGCCTCTTGGTATTAGAGTTCATTGTTTCAGTTGTTCTTTGAGTTTTTATGGTGCCAAGCTTAATGGGTTTCAGCATAACTAGAAGCTGTCTCACAAGGAAAAGCATCATTCTAATTTTGATATTGCACTGGCTGGCTCTCTGTGGAGCGGACTGAATTTGAAATTCAGTCGAGTTTTATCACAGAGTTGGAGAGTTGAAAGAGATTTTTTTTTTCAATTTTATTTTTTGTTTTTGTACTCAATCATTTTTATTAGTGTAAATGCATTTTTATTTCTTAATAGTATTTTGTTTTCCAAATACAAGAATAGATATTTTTTAATATTCACTTTTGTAAGACTTCGTGTCTTACAATCAATTTTTTTCCTTCCCTTACCTCTGCCCTCCCCAAGACAGCAAGTAATATGATATAGATTAAATAGGTGCAGTTCTTTTAAACATTTTTTGTATATTTGTCATGTTGTCCAAGAAAAATCGGACCAAAAGGGGAAAAAGTCATGAGAAAGAAAAAAAAAACAAACAAAAAGTGAAAATACTATGCTTTGATTTGATATTCAGTCCCCATAGTTCTCTCTGGATGTGGATGGCATTTTCCATCCCAAATTTATTGGAATTGCCTCTGATCACATTATTGAGAAGAGCCAAGTCCATCACAGTTGATCATCTTATTGTTACTGTATACAGTAGTTGGTTCTGCTTTACTTTATTTAGCATCAGTTCATGTAGGCCTTTACAGGCTTTTCTGAAATCAGCCTGGTCATCATTTCTTATAGAACAATAATATTCCATTACAGTCATTCCCATAACTTATTCAGCTACCTCAATTGATGCTCAATTTCTAGTTGGAAGAGATTTCAATGGCCTATTCAGTTTCAATTTCAATTCTGACCTATTACTGAAAGAGAATAGGCTAGGTGGTGATAAAGGACTGGGCTTGGAGTCAGAAAAATTCAGTTCATATCCAGCCTCAGATATTTACTATCTAACCTATTTGTAAAATGGAAGTTTTGTTGTGAAGACTAAAAATTTAAATAACAATTTAAATTATAGTTACTATTATAGTATACCTTACAATTGAATGGTCTTCAATCTAGGAGAGCCTAGATTTTATCAGGATGAACAAATCAAATCATCAAGAAATACTTATAAAATGCTTCTTATGTGCAAGGCATTTAATGCCAATGTAAATTCTGTGAGGGCAGAGTCACAGGTGTGACAAAACTAATATATTTGTGTGAAATTAGTCAATGACATAAGATAGGATATAATTTGGGTTACAAAAGAATTTCCATATAAATCAATCAGCAAGCATTTTTTAAGTGCTTACTGTGTGCCAGATACTATGTTAAGTGTTGAGGATATAAAGACAAAAGACAGTTCTTGCTCTTGAGGAATTCCCAGTGTAATGGAAGCACTGTGCTAGGTACAAGAAAATACATACCATTCTTAAACAGACACTTACCAAGTACCTAGTTGTGCAATTTGTTCTTGGTCTTATTAAGTAGTAGAAGAATTAAAACCAAGATCCTAACCAGAGATGCCCTCCTACCTCAGGTCATCCAGGTATTGCAGAGATTAATTAATTATATGGCTTTGCATTAAGATGTGAAATGGCCTACTCTCAAGTCTGTTCTTAAGTCTGCACTAAGTATATTCTGCTACTTAAATACATCCTGCTAGAGATGTATTTAAGCAGGTTCCTACTATGGTTGTCATCATGTTCTCATTTCATCATTATTAATAATAGTGATATTAACATCAATAATATCAACATCACTAATATCAATTATTATAATAACATTAAATAATTAAATAATGCTAATTAAATAACTATTAGTGTAAATCTGTGTAGCTACTTAGCAAGTAACTTTTATGGTTAAGAAAATTTGGGTTCTTAAATCTGGAGTTGGAAAGAGACCTTGATAAGAGACCTTATTTCTACCATCCTCCTTTTTACGGGGGTGGGGGTGGAGAGCAGCACTGAGACCCAGAAAAATTGAGTGATTTATGTAAGGTCACACATAAGCATCAAAGGTTAGGATCTGAATCTAGATCCTTCCATTCCATAATCAATATTATTTCCATTATCTGACATAAGTGAGAATTCAAGAAAAGATTCAAGGAACAAGTAAACATTTTAGAAAGTGATGTTTTCCAGATGAAGAGAGGGAGCTTAACTCAGGCTCCGGAACACCTGAGGTTACATCTTGCTTCAGTTATTTGACTTTGGCAGATAACATCACCTTTCAATATAGCCAAGAAACCATTTATAAGATTAAATTGTAAAGAAAGTATCACTCTTTAGTAGAAAAGTGCTTTTTAGTACTTTTTTTAGCACTCTTTAGTAGAAAGTGCTTTTTCATGATCCATTTTCTTCTATGAAAATCTCACAAATATAAAATTCTTACTACAAGGCATTTCAGTGCTGATCTTTTAACATCCTTGCATGTCACTAATATGAGAACCATATTCCAAATCACTTAGTCTTGATAGATAGAATTAATAATGTGTGCATAGAACTCTGTCTGCCCAAGAGAGAAAGGAATGCCAGGGGACTACATGGGCTGCTTGAAAGGAATTACCATGTTATGATTCTATTCTAGACCCCAACCAACAACTCCAACATATCTGACCTTGGGGAAGTTAGGGGTTAGAGGAGGGGAAGTTTTTCTTTCTTAATTATTTTTAAAATTAAAGATTTGTTTCTTCTCACTCCCATTCCTAAAAAGAGAAGCAAAAGGAAAACATTCTTTATGACAAATATGCATAACAAATTCAAGCAAAACAAATTTAGGAGAACTTTAAAATTATTGTTTTGAAAATAACAAGATGTCCCTCTTTAATTGGGAACACTGTGTGAGGACAGAGCAAGTATATTCTTTTGATGTCTGTGTTGGTGGTTGTTTATAACAAGAGTTTGGGAAAGTAGCTTCCCAAATGAGTTTGCCTGCTTCCTTTTGCTTCTCTGTTTAAAAAATGTTTTTGATTCATTGAATTCATTTTTACTTGGTTTCTAAATCTATCGTTTTTAAACTAATGATCATTTCTATTGCCATGTAAATGTCATTTTATTGATAGTAATTTTATTTTTGGATAACAGGCTGTTTCCCCAAGTCCAATGTTGCCTGTCTTCCTTTTGTTCCTTTCAGCTATTAAGGTTTACATTTTTAATCCTGAAATATGACTGACATATCCATTATTTTTTGTCTCTTTTAAGACCCTTATTTAGGTCCTATTTATTTATTTCAACCAAATGCTAAAAATTCTTCTTAGCTGGTCTCCTAACCTCTCCAAAAGAGAGGTTACTTGCTGCTGAATTAATGCCTTGATGCACTGCCCGACTTCCTTTTCTTTCCATTGAGCTAGAAATTAAATATGAACTTCTGATTGGTCTATTTTCAAAACTCATTACAATTGTGACTAGTCCTACTGAATTTCTTATATCATTTTGACTTCTTGACTTTGTCCAAACTATGTTCCATATTTATAAAACACTTCCAAGCCTATGCCTCTTCCAGTAAGCTCCCCTCTGTTTTTGATCTACCCATTGTCTAATCCAGCAGTTGGCAAATTTTCACCTGTAGGCCAAAACAACTTCTCTTCCAAAACCCATGTTGTTCATGACATGTATGTATATACATATTTATATACATACACACATAAATATTAAGAGTTGTACCTCATTTTGTACATGCTTACACACACATAAGGATTGTCTATACCTGATACATTCTATTTGTATATCATCCTACATAATGTGATTACTTATCCAGTTGGAGTTCCTGTTTATTAACTATGATATTTCTTAAACCCTCACTTCCCCTCCCCAAAATGCAGGAAAGTAGCTTTGGTTTATTTTTCACCTTAAAGTTATAAGGAAATCATTAGATATTTTAAAAAAAACTCTTAGAAAGTTATAACACATTATTGGTAATATTCTGAATAATTTTATAAGTGATACTTTAATGAACAAAACCTATTCCGAGTACTTTGCTCCAATCCTCATATTTGCACTTTACTTTGAAGGAATTCATACATTCTTTCCTTTGCCTTGCAATAGAGGTTGACGTTCTTTCCAGTTATGTTGTGGACTTGTCCATATCTACTTTTATCTTCTGTCTTCTAGCTCAATGGAGATTCTCAGGCAAAAGTGCAGCGAATCCTGCGACTGATCTCTGGTGGCGGATTGTCCATAACTGGGTCACACATCTTGTGCGGAGACTTCTTGTTCAGTGGCCACACTGTTGTGCTGACTCTGACTTACTTGTTCATCAAAGAATGTAAGTCCATTATAATTATGCTCCTTCTTCCCACAAGAGAAAAAATCACCAAGGCCTCAAACTGGATATATAGCCCCTTGGTTGTATAGCTCTGAAAGTCACTCTGCAATCAACCCAGTAGTGTACCTGTGGATTATCTTTTAAAAAATCAATAAAACACCAAACCAACAACACCATTTTAAAATCTTGGACCCATTCTCCTACTGGTTCAAAGAAAGTCAACTCATTTTAATGTTTGCCTCAACAAAACATAATCAATAAAGAGAAAATCATAGTACCCAAGCCAAACAGCTTTGAGATTATTTGGATCAAACCTTTGAGATTATTTGGATCATATGCCTGCTCATCAATTCAGACAATTGAAAAATTATTTGGTTTAGTTTTTAAATTTACATTTGTCTTAGCAAGTCATTCTTGTTCTGTCTGTAATTCACTAGATTTTCTCACAGAAGGTAGGCTTTTCTTCTGTAGAAGGATTCTAGGCAGTGTGGACTAATAAATGGAACATTGGATTTGGAGTCAAAAGACCTGGCCCTACTGTATACTGCTGTTGTGAGCTTATGAAAGTCACTTTATTTATTGATACTTCATTTTACTAATTAAATGGCTTTTGAGATCCCTTCCTTTGATCCTCCAGAATGAAAAGTGACTATCCAACATTAGTAGCATTAACTTTGGCATCTTTGTTTCCTGAATAAATGTTCCAATCATTTCCTGCAGTCAGGAATTAAAGTGATGTGTTCAGAAATCATCTAACCTTTTTTATATGTCAGAGGCAAAAATTGAACCCAGGTCTTGGTCTTCCTGATCCAGATGCTACTTATATTTTGCTGCCTCTTTTCATTTTCATAGTAGTATTGTATTTCTAAATGCTTTGCTCCAGTAACTACAAAAAAAAAAAGGCTTTTGAAATAATAATGTTTGATATGCCCATCCTCTGTTTTTAGCTCCCTTTGAAAACTAGTCAAAATGATCCTTCTGTTTTTAATGTTGTGGTAATTCTAAAAACCCCAAGGCTTTTGCTCTTTATACAAGTATGCTTTTTAGCAGATAGCAGGTTTGAGCCATGAGCAGGCTTTTCAAATAAGAATATATGTTCTGTAAATGTGATAGTTATTTGGTTTTTTTTAAAAATAGATATGAGGGCCTAACTAGTGGTTTCTTTTTCATGATCCAAGAAGTGGGGTTAGTTTGTTTTTTGGCCTCATGGTTACCCACAAATTTGCAATTGAACATTGCAATGGCATGTTTTATAATTCTTTCTGAAAGAACATAGTAAATGCAGTAACTAAATGCAGTAACTCCTGTGTTGAGTGAAAAATGAAATAACTGAAGAAACAAAGGTTCAGTCTTCTATGCATATTGATTTATGAATGGCAGTTTGGGTTGGATCCCAAATTATACATTAAAAACAAATAAGGCCAATTTAATTAAAAGAAAACAATACTTCAGGTGATCTGCTTTCTATTTTTTCCCTTTATTACAGCTTTTTATTTGCAAAACATTTGTAGGGGCAATTCTTCAAAATTGACCCTTTCAAAGCTTTCTGTTACACATTCTCTCCCCCCCCCCAATTCCTCACCCCTCCCCTAGATGGCAGGAAACCCACTTAATTATGTTAAAATAATTAATTATTATTATGTTAATATTAATTAATTATGTTAAAATACTTGACAAATAGAATATATGTATACATATTTCCACACTTATCATTGTTGTGCAAGAAAAATCGTATCTACAAGAAAAAAAATCTGAGAAAGGAAACACAATTCAAGCAAACATCAATCGAGAGCATGAAAATGTTAAGTTGTGGTCCACATTTCACATCCCTCTCTCTGGGTGTATATGGCTTTCTTCACTGAACAGTTGGAACTGGTTTGAAACATTTCATTGTTGAAGAAAGTCATGTCCATCAGAATTGATCATCATATAGTATTGTTGTTGCCATGTATAATGGCTTTCTAATTAGATGAAAAATTAGAGACTTTCCAATTAGAAGAGAGGTGAATGGGTGCAATTTCCTGAATCAGAAAAAAATGTATACCATTCAATTCAAGTATCTCCAAACAATCTAAGAAACATGGAAACAATGGATTAATATGGGGCCAGTTTCCAAATCAGACTTGCTTGAGATGTGCAATTGTAAGAAAACTTACTGAGTACTCTGACTGAGTTTCTGGTCAGCTTAATTTTTAGATGCTTAGTAAATAATCTCTAAGCAGCAGGTGAAGTTCATCCAGTTTCCCAGCCATGCAGGGCTAGGTTCAAACAATCCAGTAAGGTTTTTTCCTCATTCCTACAATTGAATAAAGTTCTCTCTAACACAGAATTTGGATTAAAAACATAATTGAATAGATAGGAAACTGAGTGAGCTCCAGAAGTAAGTCACAAGATGGAATCAATATGATTCACTCACAGTTCCCTCACTGCTTTAAGACTATCACTGAACCTGGTTCTTAATTTCTAGGTCAGGGGTCCTTAACTTGAAGTCTATGAATCTTGTTTTTGATAACTGTATTATAATTGGTATCCTTTATAAATTTTGTAGTTTGTAGTTCACAAAATCATGCAAAAAGCATATTCTGTCTTTATCATCATACTCTAGGGGATTCTGACATATATAAAAGGTTAAAAAAAAACCCTTAATTGAAGTTTGGATGTTTTTTTTTTTGTTTGTTTTGTTTTCAATCAAGTGAGAAAACGAGTATTCAAGAGAATTCTAGTGAGAAACCAGTAATGTATCTTTCTTGGTGTAAAGAAGTATAGAGGGCACAGTGTTCATTTTGGTCCCTTTTAAAAGACCTTTAAGGTCTGTATTCTATGGGTACGTATTCTATGAAAGATTTATGGAACAATAATCTCTCAGACCACCATGGCACTTGAGGTCTCCATTGCCAAGAAGGTAGAAAAGTTGCTGGCCCTGGTGAGGTCCTCATTCTACTAGCATTTAAATAAATATAGACCACAGGAGATGGGAATTGTCTGTGTGTATCCACACCCTAAGCACCAGTTTGAAGTTCTAAATTAAAACTTTGCTTTAAGGTTGTAGCATAATTTGTAGGTGTTCACATAGAAGAAAATTATGGTTTGAATGTTGTTGATAAGCATTACTTAAGTATATGATAAGTATTACTTAAAGATTTGTTCTGTATTTTATTTTTATCTGTAACTTTGTAATTAGCATATAAAAAGGCCAACTTAATGGACATTGTGCAAATATCACCTCCCAAATTGGGCCATATTGCAGTATGATTGTTCTGAATTAGCAATAAATTTGGGTCCTTTAAAAGGTATGCTTTCTAGGAAAAGGTCTCATTTGTGTCTATTTTATATCCATTCATTTCTGTGGGCTCTCTAGTGACTTGCTTTCTGGTAATTCTCGATTTTGCTTGTTTAGTTATTATTGTTAGAGCAAGCCTGATTGGCAGCTAAGCAGGTTCCTTCTTTGTAACTTTGTAAGTATTACGTCAGCAAGATTCATTATTATCATAAGATGTTCCTGTTAGACCTTCACAACAACCTATAGAATAGCATATTTTTCATCCCTATTTTATAGATGAAAAAACTGATTAAAGAACATATTATATATGTTACTATATCAATATACAATAATATATATAATGTAATATATGTAATAACATATAATTAATAATGATATATTAATATATAATAGACTTTTATATGCTACTTATTCTAATCCTCTTGATTTACAGATGAGGAATATAAAAGGTTTACCAGGTTCTCCCAAGATCACCTAGCTATAGTAGGCAGTTAGATAGTACCTGGGTAGAAGCTGGGCCTGGAGTCAGGAAATTGTTTCAGTTTTATCTGACACTTTATCTTAGGGTTAGGGTTAGGCCCATTTGGGCTTGGCCATTTCCTTCTAAGACAAAAACAGCCTCAGACACTAGATGTGTGACTAAATCACTTAATCTCCGTCTGCCTTAGTTTCCTTATCTGCAAAGAGAGGAAAATAGTACCAGTCTCAAATGAGGTAATATTTGTAAAGCGCTAGAAGTAGCAAGATAGTAGTGATAGCGATACCAAGAGTAGAAACGAAGTCTTCTGACTCAGTCCAAGGTCCGTTATATCATACTATCTTTTGCAAACATTGAATCAAGTTCATAAATAAATTAGACACATGGGTAGATGCAAAACATTTCACAGCATTAGAGCACTAATTTTTGCCAATGAATATGGGGATTTGTCATTCATGGGAATGTTATACAGAGAAAATCAAAACACTTGGGAAGAAAAATGGCAAAAATAAATATAGTAAAATATATTAAACCTTTTTAAGGGATCTGCTTCTTGTTAGACATCATTAACCACTGTTAGTCCCACATTCTTCATTCTCAAAACTAGTTAGCTAGGATTCCTCCCTCTCTGACTTGATCATGACTCCCACTTTGACAAATTGTGGATTCTCAGTAAGCCAAAATACTCCTTTTTAAAGTAGATGTGCTTTTGAGTTTGTTTTGTTTTTTGTTTTGCTTTTTAAGGTCAGCAGTGAAGAGGCATCAACACTAGTGGGCAAAAATGTTTTGAGCATTGGGTCAGAAGACAGGGGTCCTGCTTCAGCATTTACCAGCTGTGGCCGCTTAAGGAAAGATCTCTAACCTCTTGAAATCTCCATTTCTTTATCTTTAAATGGGAATAACATGTTATTCTAGGATGAGAAAAGCTTTTGACACTGCTTTACTTAGCAGCAAATGTGGATAGCCAGGGTAGTGTTTGATTATAAAAGATAATTTGAAAAGAACAATTTAGTACCTGGATTTAGTTCAAGATGAACTCAACTTCTACCTCTTTGGTTCATTTTGTGATAGAACCATCTGAGACTAAGAAAAGGGCAGTCATGATTTTCCCTTTAGTTTTTTTATAGCTGACATGTGCTAGTCTAGCACCCTCTCTTGGTCAGTATGAGAAGTTAGTCAATGACTGGAGGGCAAGAAGATTTCCAAGGTTTTGTTAGGGATGATGTAACCTATGGAAGCTATATATTTGCTGGCATTGGTGATTGGACAGAAATTAGAAAAACCATTTTCCTCCAGAAAAGTATTCTCTATATTCCTTTAAAATATACTTAAGGCCAGAGATCATTCTTGCACCTTATTCTTTTTATGTTCCCATGAATGATCAACTACTACTTCTTTGACTTAATTCTGTTTTCATCCATTGGGGTCCTTTTATTTGCCAATGCAATCTTAGAGCCAACTTAGCAGGAAATGTGCTAATACTATGTCACAGAGCATCTTATTTATTATTCATGGTCCCTTATGACAATCTAAAGTCTCAGAATAAAGTTTTTATGTCCCTTCCAGCTCTCAATTGGAGTTAGGGTGATCTTAAGTATAGGTCATAGTATATGTTTTCCCCCCCCCTTTTTTTTTAACTGAGAAAACAGTGATTACAAGAAGATTATTGGTTTGAAAGAGGATGCTCAAAGTTCATAGGCTGTACATTTTTCTTCCAGAAAGTGCTGCTTTCTTTTGTGAAATAATCTCAGAATACCTGATAGGTTCTTCCTGCAGAAGAACCTTTGGAAGTTGATAGGAGAATGATAGCTCAAGTGCTATCCGGTATTTAGAGAAGATCATCTATACCAGGAGTTTTTAACCTGGGCTCTGTGAACTTGCTTTTTAAAATATTCTGGGGAACTTCCATCCAGTTCCAAGATACCTAACTAACCTCCTAGATAATCCTAAATACCTGTCCAAACAACTAGAAAATTGCCTCAGAATTGCTCTAGCAGCAGGGAAGCAGCTGGTCATACAAAACGTTTCCATGTAAGTCATTCTATGAAAGAAAACAGACCAAAAATTCCCAAGAAAAATAAAGAAAAAGTACCTTTGATCTCCAGTCAGGCTTTGCCAGCACTTTTTTTGGAGATGGGCAGCTTCTTTCATCACAAGTCCTACAGAAAAATTTTGGATCGTTGCATTTCTGAGAATAGCTAAATTATTTATAATAGATCTTCATACATTGCTATCACTGTATACAGTGTTCTCCTAGTTCTGCTCATTTCACTTTGCAAAATCTTTCCAGATTTTTCCAGATGCTGCTCATCATTTCTTATAAAACAGTAATATTCCATTACAATTACATACAACATCTTGTTCAGCCATTCCCCAATGGATGATCATCCCTTCAATTTCCGACTCTTTGAACACTACTAAAAGACCCACCATGGTATTGCTTGGTTAAAGGATATATATAGTATTACAGTATTATAGTCCTTTGGGCATAGCTCACATTGCTCGAATCAGTATATAGCTTCACTAGTGGTACTTTAATTAATGTTTTAATTTTCCCATATTCCCTCCAATATTTGTCATTTTCTTTTTCATATTAACCAATCTGACAGGTGTAAGATAGTAGCTCACTTTACTTTGAATTTTTCTCAGTGATTTTTCATATGATAACTTTGTCTTAAGAATTGCCTGTTCAATTCTCTGACCATTTGTCAATTAAGCAATCACTTTTATTTGTATAAATTTAACTCAGTTTTCTAAATATTTGAGAAATGAAGTATTTATCAGAAACTCATTGTAAAATTTTTTTCACAGTAAAGATTGCCAAATATATATATTTTATATATTTATATACATGCCAAATATATCTATTTTCCTCCATCCTATTTTCCCATTTATCCTACTCTCTTTTACCCTGCCTGCTTTTAAAAAATATTTTGTTTCTAACTTTGATCTTCCACAAACTGTCAGCTCCTTGAATCCATCCATCTTATTCCCTTCCCTTTCTACTTTCCTGTACGATAAGACAGAATTCTACACCCAACTGAGTGTGTATATTATTTCCTCTTTGAGACATTCTAATGAGAGTAAAGGTCGTTTGCTCCCTTCCCTACTTCCTCTAATATAAAATTTCTTTCAGGCCTCTTATGTCAGATAATTTATCCCATTCTGCTTGTCCCCCAGTGTATTCTTTTTTCTTTATTTTTTTAGATAATTACACCATCACATTCAACTCGTCTGCTTTCTATTTATTTATAATTCCTTCTGACTGTTCTAATAATAATGATGATGTTTTTTAGATGTTATAAATACCATTTTCCCATGTAGGAATAGAAATAGTTAAACTTTTATAGAATTTCTTATGATTTCTCTTTCCTGTTTATCTCTTTATGCTTCTTTTGTATTTTTTAATTAAAAATCAAATTTTCTATTAGTTTCTTGTCTTTTCATCACGAATGCTTGAAAGTCCTTTATTTCATTTGTTTTTCACCTATCCCCTTAAAGGATTATACTCAGTTTCATTGGGTTAGGTGATTCTTGATTGTAATCCTAGCCTTTTTGTCCACTAGAATATCATATTCTTAACCTTCTGAGTCTTTAAATCCTGTGTTATTCTGACCATGGAGCCATGATATTGGATTGTTCCTTTTTGATTCTTGAAGTATTTTCTCCTCAATCTGGGAAGTTTGAAATTTGGCTATAATAATATTCCTGAGAGTTTTCAATTTGGAATCTCTTTCAGGAGATTATTTCAATTTCTATTAATTTTACCCTGTAGTTCTAGAGTAAAAGTTCTAGAGTATTTTTGAATAGTTTGACTTTTCAAGGTATTCTTCTCTTCATTGGATTTTTGTGTCTCTTACCATCTTGTTTATTTAGGTTTTTAAAGATTTTTTTTCCAGTATTTTTGTGCCTCCTTTTGTTGTTGACTCTTTTTACTTGGTTTTCTTCATCACTCTCATTCCTTTTCCCAATTTTTCTTCTACCTTTCTTACTTGATTTTCAGAATTCTTTTTGAGCTAGAGCTCTTCAATGGTCTGAAACCAATTCATATTTTTCTTTGAGGTTTGGATACAGGAATTTTGATTTTGTTACTCTCTTCTGAATATGTGTTTCAATCTTTGGCACCATTGTAACTTTTTATATTCAGAATTTTTTTCTGTTTGCTCATTTTTCTAGCCTTTTAGCACAGACTTTTAAGTCTGTGCTAAAGTGGGTCTTTGCTTCCAGGTGGGAGCTTCAGGTTTTTTGTGAAAGCAGCTATGCTCTCAGAGATAATTTTGGGGATCTATCAGTTTCTGGTTCTTCCAAAATGGTATGATCAAGGTACATTCCTGTGTTGTGTGTTTATGAACAACCACAAGAACTCTTTTCAACCCTGGAATTGTGGTCAGAGTCTCTGCTCCCATGTAACCATAAATTCTACTGTTCTAGTGCTCCTCAACTGGAACCTTAGTTCTAGGATTGTGTCCCAGATCCAGTTATGGCCCTTTATGCCAACAAAGGGACTTCTGTGAATCTCCTTCTCTGTGGGCTGATCAGTCTAAAAATTGCCACTGATAAACTGCAGTCACCCTCAGCCCTGGTCCTGGTTTTTGTGGGGCCAAGTCTGTTTTGGTGCAGCTTTTGCTGA
The DNA here is from genome assembly GCA_023553655.1 of Myrmecobius fasciatus. Taxonomy (NCBI): domain Eukaryota; kingdom Metazoa; phylum Chordata; class Mammalia; order Dasyuromorphia; family Myrmecobiidae; genus Myrmecobius; species Myrmecobius fasciatus. The sequence goes on from JAJPUD010000517.1 coordinate 145,057, forward strand.
ACTACACACCTCTTATTCAGTAAACCTTTCCTTCTGACCTAAGTTGGGTTGGGCTGGAAAATTATTTCATTTCATCTTTTTGTGGGTTTTGCCACTCAAGAATTTGAGTCATCATTTAAAGGTTTTTGAAGGGGTTTTAGGAAAAGCTCAGTCAAATCCCTGCCTTTACTCTGCCATTTGACTCTTCCTCAGAAACTGATTGGTTTCCTTTTGATGCCTTTTTATTTTATTTTTTGCATTTGAAACATGATTATGAGAAGGAACCAAAAAAGCTTCATCAGACTGACCAACAAATTTTTGACATAAACAAAAGGGAAGATGCCCGCCATGTGGCCTCATGCTTTCCTTTTGTTGAGAGAGGGGTCTTTGGCCAGAGGGCCTTTTGGGTCCAGGTTAAAGTCATGCCTTAGAGCATTGCAATCATTTTGGATATTTTAGCAGCTCATAACTGGCATATCTCTGGAATGAGAAGTAATGTATGGCTTTCTGTTCCACAGATTCACCCCGTCACTTCTGGTGGTATCATTTGATATGCTGGCTGCTGAGTGCTGCTGGGATCATCTGTATTCTTGTGGCCCATGAACACTACACTGTTGACGTGATAGTTGCGTATTATATCACAACAAGACTCTTCTGGTGGTACCATTCTATGGCTAATGAAAAGGTGAGAGCAACAAATACATAGAAGAAAAAATTCAAGTTAATGTGGAAAAAAAATCTAATTTTATGTTGTTTTAAATAGCACAGCCTTGATTATTATGTCATTTAACCTCTCTGTCCATCACCCCTTTTTAAAATAACGGAAACTAAAGAACTTATAAGTATGACTTCAGTACTTCCAGAATATATGATTTTTTCAGTGAGGGAGGTGAAGATTCGAGTCCTAGGGAATCTTTTTCATGGGCTTTTGCCCTCCCTTCAAGCACTTCCTAGTGAGCAAACTTCTTGTGATGAGTCCCCTAGCAGCTAGATGGCACTGTGAAGAGTGCTGAGCTGGAAGTCAGGAAGATCTGAATTCATGACCTTGGACAAGTCAATTAATTTCTTTGCCTCATTTTCATCATCTGTTAAATGAGGGTGATAATAATAGCACTTGCCTCCCAGGGTTGTGAGGATCAAATGAGACTTGGGTAAAATGCACTTAGTAAATGTGTGTTTTCTTGCTTCCTTCACCTTAATAGATTTTCTTTACATTGTTTAATTTGCTTATATATTATTCTCTTTCAGAGAATGTAGGGTCACAGAAGCAAAATCTATGTGATAGGAACCACTTTCAAAGTGCTAGCAATTGGGAATGAAAATATATTTTAATTTCAGATTCATTAATTAATCAGCCTGCATATTATTTATAAACCAAGGTTATTTGCCCAGCTAATAAGTATCTGAGGCCAGATTTGAATTCAGGTCTTCTTGAATTCAAAGCCAATGTTCTATACCTCAAATAGATATCAGATACCAGATACCTTCTCCTATACAGCCACATAAAGGGAAATGCTAAAGAGTGAGAGGAGGAAGAGTTTTCTTATACCTGTGCTAATGTGGCATTTAAGCCAAGCCTTGACATTTGGGTCAGATTAGGATAATTGGTGATAGGTGAAAGAGGAGTGTTTCAACTAGAGTGCTGAAATCAGAAAATAAGACATGTTGAAGTGAGTTAGTAGTCCAGTCCAAATCAAGAAAGACTTATGAAGTACCCACTACATGTAAGGGATTGCATTAAGTGCAAATGATATCAAAAAATAGAGGAATCAGTATATTATCATACAAAGACAGCTAGCCTCAGGAGTTTTTGGCTTCCAGTCCCTCCCCTACCACATTAATGATTTGGCATACCAAATCACTTCCTTTCAGTGCCCCAAGCAGCCAGTCTCTATAATAGACTAGAAATTGCATTAAAAAAAGTGCTGGCCTCCTTTGGAAGAAGGCATTCTGAGAACTCTTAGGTCTGGTTCCCAAAAAAAGAAACATAAGGACAAAAATAAGACTAGAAAACGAAAATCTAATCAATCAGCATGTATTTTTTGATTGCCTGTTATTTGCTGAAACTATGCTAAGCCCTGAAAATTCAAAAATACAGAATTCAATAATACTTTATTTTTAAGGATTACATTCTAATGAGAGGCTTAAATTTTAAATTTAAAGGTTACTTCTCTTAGAAATAAATTCAGATTGTTAACTAAAATGAAATTAAAATATGAAAATAATGAAACAGCTATTTCTGGAAAGTGAAGGTTGTTTTTATAAAATTAATTATTTTCTAAAATTTTATTTTTTGTATTGGTTAAGTGAGATTTTTAAAAATTCTTTTTCTACTTATTGGCTTTATATAATTTTTGTCTAATAATAATATTTATTCATTCATTATTAAATCTCTCCATCTTTCTTCTCTCCACATGACAGAGCTTGAAGGTTTCATCACAGACTAATTTCTTATCTCGAGCATGGTGGTTCCCCATCTTTTATTTTTTTGAGAAAAACATACAAGGCACAATTCCTTGCTGCTTCTCCTGGCCATTATCCTGGCCACCTGGCTGCTTCAAATCCTCCTGCAAAAAATATTCACGGGTTCAGAAAACAGGAGAAGACAATGAAAAATCCACCTGAAAGGAAGAATCATTTGGAAAAAAGCATAGGCTCTTAGACCAAAATGTTTCATGCTATAACCAAAGGTAGAGTTGTTTTGTTTTTTTTTTTAATAGGATTGACTGGTATGTGAAGAAGTGGACCAAATTTTGTGTAAATGATTTGAAAGATAAACAAAGTATTGTCCCGTGACATGGTGTTTATTTATAAAAGGGGGAGGGGGGGAAGAAGACTTCTGCAACTCTGTACCCATTGATGATGAGACCCAGGACTGTGATTGACCAATTCAGTTGTAAAAGAGGTGCCAAAGAACATATCCCTTCCATCCCTGGACCCATGCCATCTTTTACCCTCCTCCAAAACCCTTCCCATGAGAACTCATTCCCAATCCTCCCCTCTCCTTCACCCAGCACAGTAGAATTTGGTGTTTTAAACACATCATCAGGCTATACATATAGCTACAGTATAAGGAAAATTGTAACCTAATGTTGGGAAGTAGATGATAGCATTCTCAAGGCTTTCTCAGTGAGAGTGACTCCATCCACAGGATGGAAAATGTTGGGCTTCTAGGGAAAAGGATGGCTTAGAATCCTGGAGTGCTCACTGCTGCTACCACCCAATGGATGACATACCTATCACTTTATACATTTTTTTAACCAATGACTTTATTTTTTAAAACAATACTAGGCTGATGTGCTTCAACTGCAAACATATCTGGCAATATCACAAAGGTTTTACAAGTGTGTAAATGTTAAATTTAAAAAGTGTATTTAGTAGACATCAATAAAACAATACTGGGATAGCCCTAACAGGACATTAATTTTGCTTCCTTGTCCAAACACTTAGGGTTGTTTGGACTTGCCCCAGTGCTGAAAAGGTAGATACCATTGGTTAAGAAAACTTGCAGGTACCAGTACTGGTGCCATAAGCCTGCTGGCTCTCTGAATTCATGCCCTCACCAGAAGTTTACTTGGGTTTGGACTAAGTACAAACCCTAGAAATGACAAAAGATCTTTGGTCACACCAAATTATGAAGGATTCTTATTTTAAACATTTACCTCGTTCTTTCTGAAAACCCAAAATAGATGCCTAATATGTTGATATATTATTGCCTTTTATCAAAAGACTCCACTAGCCAGATTATACATAGACAGACACTGTATTTCTTTAATCCTTACCCAATGAAAATGGTTATTACTTGGTGCTGAACTAGTCAGAATGAGTGTGTGACTGTTATATTTACACAGTAACTACATGTTTGTTTATAGATTTATTTAATGAGGTAATACAAAACAGAATGGATTTCTTTTTTTAAATCTTAGCAGACTGTATTATTTAACACTAGAGTATCTTGGCTAATCTCTGAACTTATTTCCCTCAAATGGTTGAGGGCTATTTTTAAAGACTTCCAATAAAACTCAGCAAAAAGAAGTAACCAAATTTTCAGTAATACTAATTGTTAACATTGAGAGAAGGTAATACTGTAGGAAAGGAAAAAAATGTTTCCTCCCTACAATGATGATGGAAAAATACAATCAAGTTTTCATCATTAGTAAGACCAGTTAACCTTTCTAGATATATGATAAACTTTTGAATTACTGCAGTTTATCTCAACAAAGCACAAAATTTCCCCCACTCTAAAGCAGTTGTCATCCTTGGTGCTAAAATTCTCTGAATGTCTTTAGTGTTGCTGCCTCTCTATAGTGAAAAATGCAGATCAGCTCACTTTAAATAAGAATCATAATCTAAACATTCTTGGTAGGATTTTAGACACAAGGGTTGGCCTCATATTCAAAGTGAAGTGAACAGTCAAAATCTTGGTAGCCTACATGGAGTTGTGTTCAGTCTTAGTTCCACAAAATTTTCATCTGAATTTTTATTTATTGAAATTTATGAAGGGACATGGTAGTCTGCTCAGAAATCTTTTCCCTTCCTAGGAACTAAAACTCACTGCTGACCCCCAAAAAGAAAAATAGACAGTCCCAGGTGATTTGTAAATATTTTGCTGCTATACAGGCACTGGGGGATTGTTTTTCCCATTGGACCACTAATGGAAGTGGAAAACATACTCTGATGCAACACTTAGTCAAGATCAAGATTTGGATCCCCACTTTTTCCAGGTGGTTTATAATTATCAGGCTTAAACAAATTCAATTCCAATTTTAAGAGGTAACATCTAATAAAGACCTTGATAGCTCTTTTTGAATAAATTGTACATTTGGGTCAGTTCCAAGTAAAAACTCCATTGTAGGGGCAGCTAGGTGGCGCAGTGGATAGAGCACCAGCCCTGAAGTCAGGAAGACCTGAGTTCAAATGTGGTCTCAGACACTTACCATTCCCTAGCTGTGTGACCCTGAGCAAGTCACTTAACCCCAATTGCCTCAGCAAAAAAAAAAAAAAAAAAAACAAACTCCATTGTAAAGACCATTAAAAACATGTTGCCATTCCTTTTTCAGGTCAATCGGTCTTGTGCTTTTAATTCAGGTATTCTGCCATTCAAAAGCTCTTTATCTTTATTGTAATCTAATAGATGAGGAATCAGCATTTTCATCTTGATATGGAACATTTAGGGAAGTAATAGATAAGAAATGAATTTGAGTCAAAGAAAGGAAATGTAATTTAGCCCTAGATGTCATCTTTGTCATTGAAAACTTGGGTGGATTACCCTCACAACATTTATATCTGTATCACATTTTTATTTTATTGCTATAAACCAACAAAAATGGAAGTAACTTTTAGGATGAAAGCCTGGAATGGAAATTCATATGGAAAATAGTTATTTTAACCTATAAAAATACCTTCCCACTATCTCTAAAAATGGAGCAAGTTTGTGTTTCCTCAAATCTCAAGCACTAGTATATTGAGTTTCACCAAAGGTAATCATAAAGTTGAGGAAAAATTTTTTGACCTCTTTAAATGTTTTGCAAAAAAACCCTGGGGTATCTCGGGAATCTTGAGACATAGAACTTTGGCAAAAGATAACCTGGTGTATATTCTACTGCCCTCTTGTGGAGGTATCATATATAATAAGATCTAGTTTTATTCTATTTAAGAACCCCAATGAACCAGTTAGGGTTTTTTTTTTTTCCTCTCCAAAGTTAGTCAAATCATTTTTCTAGTTCTTCATGTTTTGTTTTTTTCCCTAATGAACCTTTTTAATTTCCTTCATCATCGTCAGCCATCCCAGATGGCATATTTAAATTGGTATAGAGAGGAAAGGTCAAAATCCATTTTTTAGTGGAATATGTGCAATATATGCGTTATCATCCACTTTCCAAATACTCGAATCATCTTTAACTCAGTGTCACTAAGCCGCATGCTACTTCCACTTTCTGCCTCTGTTGGCTTTAAAATAGTCAAGGCAAGTTTATTGTCCTCATCATATTGTGGGGTTTTTTTTATCCTATTCTTATTTCACAACTTATTTTTTCAAATTTAAATATATTTGAAGCATAATTTCAAACTTTTGCACAATTAGAAAAAGGTTATAGGTTCAAGCTGGTCTTAGCACTTAGTACTCTTAAAATTGAAAAATATATGACAGGCAAGCATATTTTACACAATACTATGTTTTGATGATTTTGCTCTTTATGTGCCTGTGAAAAATATTTTATCAGTGCTCTTTAACACATTATTATTAGCCTCAAATATTTTTATTTATAAAACAGTGATATTGACATAAATACCCCCACCCAAATGTCAAGTCAGTGACCCAATCAAAGTTATTTTAGGCAAAAGTGCCTACCTTAATATTTTCTTGCTGCTTATTAGGCCCTATGGTACCCATTTAATGCTGTGTGTTCGAAATGAATCTTGAATGGAAATAGGTCTTTATTGTGTTTAATAATAAAACTGCTATTTTCAGAAGGAAGAAAGGAATCATCCACATAAGCTAATGTAATTGCCAAGTGGGAATACTCTATTTAATTTACCTCCTATGCAATGAATAATGCTGCAAAACATATGGTTATGTTACAGTATACCCATAAAAACAGATTTTAAGAGGTAGCCAACTGTATTCTTTTGGAAACGTACTGTACTGTTTCAATGTGTTAAGTGCCTTGTAAAAGTACAATTTTAAGTCTATTCTAGAGTATGTTATTTTCCTGACAAATATTTTTCATTATAAAAAGGATAAATATATACTATATACTATTATATAACTTATAATTTTATTAAATGTGTTCACATTTTAATCAAAAATCATAAATGTTAGACGCTCATGTTTCCTATTCAGAAATAATGTAAGCATCGATTTAATGAATGGAATTCATTTTTAGGGAAAGAAAGAAATGAAAAAATAGTTTAATATGTTTAGAAATTCATTTTTTCATGACTGCTTTTTTTTTTTATACAAACACATTTCAGTTGTAATTTAGGAGTGTGAATGTAGTACACACATACTCCTAAAATGCCAAAGTTTCACTTTTTTTTTAAGTGCCTAATGGTGAGTTAAACTAATTTATGTTTCTGCACTACATAGATAACATGCATACCATTTCTAATTCTTTGGTTTTGCTTTTCATTTGTTTTATTTTTTAAATGAGACAACATACTTTGTATTTACCCAATAAACTACAAGAAATGAATTGTTTTCAAAATTATGATTGTGTTTCTTTGTATATAAAGTGATTTGAAAGATACCTATTTATTTATCTGATTTTGCAAATAATGACTTTGTTTCTTAAAAACATGCTATCAGAAATACTATGTAATCAAAAAAGAAAGAAAAATTATAGGATATATCCTGGAATCAATACTAAATCAGCTCAATTCTAAATCCATCCAATCTGTTTGGCCCAATGATGTTTATTGAGGTAGTTCCCAAGGGATCTGTCTTCCAGACTTCCAGAGTACATCATATTAGTGAAGTGTGTGGCAGTGGCAAGATTGGCTTGACCTGTAGATTATATATTTGAAGAGGGCTCCCTTCAAGGTCTGTGTTCAAGGCCTCTGAGCATCCAGGGATGAAAAGGAAATTGGACTAGCCTGTGGTTTACCTTACAAATTATCATGACATGGAGGGCCTTTGCCCTGCCTTATTGGGATGTACTTAAATGGACATATTAAGAAATCCAGAATTTTGAGAATCAAGCTGGATTATGTTTCTTATAGTTTCCACATGATCAGAGCTCATGGCTGACTTCAAACACTCATCTGGGCACATACATAACTAGTATGTAGTAGTCATCCCTACCAAATGAGGCCCCAAAAGGCAGACTTTTCCAAATTTTCCCCCTTAGTGAATAGTGAGTTTTAAAAGCAAAATGACCTAGTCAAGGTCACCCTCATTTTCCCAATTGCCAAGGCAATTGTCATCCTTGACTCCTCCCCCTCTTTCATTCATCTACTCCTCCCATGTTGTCGGTTCCTCCTTTGTAACATCTCTTCTTACACTTTAAATCTTCCCACATAATCTGTGATCCAGTGACATGACTCCTTATTGATCTTTGTACAAGACATTCTATCTCCTAACCTGGCATTTCCACTGGCTTTCTGTCATACCTTTCTCTCCACCTTCTGGCCTCAGTGGTTTCCATCAAGTTCCAGTTAAGATATCTCCTATATGAAACCTTTCCCAAACCTCCATCTCAGTGCCTGCCTTCTGAGATTATCCTTCAATTTATTCTATATATATCTTATTTTCATATTGTCTCCCCTGTTAACTGAATTTTTTGAGATCAAGGACAATCTGTGCTTGTTTGACTGGCATTTCCTGTGACTCCACCATATCATGTTAATGTATTGTGAAAAATTCAAATTTATCAGACTCTTTGCGTTGAAAGGGACCTCACAGGGCATCTAGTCCAATTTGTATTTGAGCTGGAACTTCCTCTACCACTCCATCAAATGATCATCTAGCTTTCTCTTGAAACTCCAGTAAAGAGAAAACTATTACCTCCTAAAATAACCCATCTAAATTCAATATAATACCTTCTGCTGTGATCTGAGTGAGAGGCAGGAGAGATATACACAAGTACAAGGTAATTTGTGGAGGGAAAAGAGTACTCTCAACTTGGTGTTGGTCCCATGCTATTTTTATTCATACTCACATACAGGAGATGGCAACTGAGTTGAGCCTTAACAGAAAATGAGAATTCTTAAAGATGGAGATGAAGGGGGAATGAGACCATAGCAGGTACAGAGGATCCCTTATACAAATGTAGAGACAGGAGATGGAATGTCAAGCTCAAGGAACAACTAGCAGTGCAGGCTGGCTCTCTAGCCAGTGACTCAAGAAGCACACAAGTGCCAGATTATGGAAAGCCTTGAATACCAGCTGATTTTTTCAGACACTAAAGTTTTGTTGTGTTTTTTTAATAGTGACCTGGTCAGGCTTCTATATTAAGATAATTTATTAGTGAGAGCAAGGGAAAATGGACAACTCATTGGTCCTCAACTCTTGATGAAATGGACTTGAGGACCACAGACAAGAGTCACAGCCTAAGAATTCATAAATAATTTAGGATTCATATTCTTGGAGAAAATACTTGGAGAAAAAAATATTTGTCAAGATCACAGACTTAAGGTAAATATGGAGATGTATTAGAAGAGAGGCAGTGGGTTTGCTACATTTGGCCAAAATATGCATCTTTTCAATCCATGTAGTTCTGACACCTGGGACCATTGAAAATAAAGCTAATCATTTGTATGTATGATAGCTACTTCAATTAAGTTTTTGAAATAGCTGTCATGTTCTTCTCTGCACTCCTTTCCCCATTCTTCCTCAGGCCATCATCTTCTTCAGGCAAAACACTTTAGCTGACTCACCCTATATCTGATCTTCTGCCTCCATTTTGGTGATTTTCCTGGTCTACCTTGTCCTTTCTGAAATATGACACCTAGAATTGAATACAATACCCTCTTCCCTTTCTTAAAAATCAGATCATCTGTCAGAATCCAATTCCATTCCGTTTTTCCAGAGATCATTAATGATGACTCAACAATTGTATCTGCTACTGCTTCCATATGTGGTTTGTGCTTTGAGCTAGCTCCTTCTAATATCTCTCCCAAACTTAGGCTTCAATTCCCTGTGAATCATTTTTCTATCCTTCAACTTGAAAGATTAATTAATTGAAATTGAAAATGAGTCTAATAATATTGCCTTTATTATCTATCACTCTCCCATCCATCCTGAACAGTCCTCAGATTTCTTTTATCCTATACTTTCCCCCAAGCAAAGGTTAAAAAAATGTGTGATCATTAGTTTATCTTGGCAGTTCATTTTCATATTAGCATTTCTCATGTATTCCCATTAGACCATGTTATTTTTTTTTTCATATTCCATTGGCTGACTTTATCTGCCTTTTTCATACCTGTCTGTCAAAAATGTCTCCGAATCTATTTTGGCTTCTTTAAGTAGAATCACAGAGACTTCAGAGGCCATCTAGTCAAACTGGTATCTGAATAAGAACCTACAACATGAAGACAATGCTGTATACTATAAAGAACACTGAGTTTAGAGTCAATAGATTTAGAGTTTAGAGTTCCAATCTTGACTCTCCTATTTAGCTTTGTGGTGTCAAGGCTGCCAGGTAGCACAGTGGAAAGAGCACTGGCTCTGACCTCAGGAAGACCTGAGTTCACTTACTAGCTGTATGACCCTAAGCAAATCACTACATAGCTGTTTTCTCGTCTGCAAAATGGGGTTAATAATAGCACCAACTTCCAGGGTGGTTGTGAGGGTCAAATGAGATAGCTGTAAAGTAATTAGATCAATACTTGGCACGTTGTGGGTGCTATCTAATATTAGCTATGGCAATGGTCAAGTCATTAAGCCTCTTAGAACCTTAGTGTCTTTATCTATAAAATGAGGAGGAGGTCTAGGTGACTTCTCGGGTCTTTTCCAACTCTGGATTTATAATCATTTGGTCCTCTGATCCTTCTAGATACATAGCCTTTACTTACTTAAAGGCTTATCAAGGGAGAACCAGTTACATTTCCTCTTGTGTTCAGTCATTTGAGTCATGTCCAGCTCTTCATGACCCCATTTGAGGTCATGGATACTGGAATGGTTTGCCATTTCCTTTTCTAATTCTTGACATGAAGAAACTGAGGGGAACAGGGTAAGCTAGTAGGTGTCTTAATGCCAGATTAGAACTCAGGAAGATGAGTCTTCCTGATTCCAGGCCCAGTACTCTACCCTTCACCATCTAACTGCCTCTCTAATTACTAGGAATCCAAGTCTCTACCTAGAAACTGCTAACCATTATGGTTGGATCTGCATTCTTGACTAAACAGAACAAACCTAGTCTCTCATCTAAATACTTCAAAGCAGAATAAAGTAGCCCATCAGATGGTAATTATTGATAGCTTCACCATCAACCTTTTTGAAAAGTTCATAGTTCCTATTGTGATTTTTTTTCCAGTTCAGATATCTTGAGAACATTCCCTCAAACCACTTATGGAACAGAGTTTCTCAGTGTATGTGTGGTCTGGTCCAGATGCTTTTCCTGTCTTGATTTTCTTTAGTTCCATTTCTACTGCAGTATATCGTTATCAGGAATTTAGATGCCAGAATCCAAATGTGATGACTCTATTTTTCATTAATAAATATATAGTCTAGAAATGTTGGCATATCTTTTCCATTTTTCATCTTTGTTTTTCTCCTCCTGGATTCTTATTAAATGTCCTTTTAAAATGTCTTTGGGATGATCTTTTTTTAATTGAATCTCACATCAAGCATTTTAAAAACTCTTTTTTAAAAGTTCCTTCTTTCCGAGTTCTTTCTTAAGGTTTTTCTACTGAAACTCCACTTTTTATGTCACCAGAGAGTTTAATAAAAGCTTATCCATTTTTGTCTTTAAAGTTCAGGGCAATGGGTGTTATGGGTTCACTCGTATCCTCCTCTCTCTCCCCCATTTGAGGAAGCTGTATTTGTGAATATAGCTCAATATTTGTGAAATTCAGTAAACATCAAGAAGCAAATATATTTTGAAATGATATATGGCATCTGTATTTCACCACTATGCAAAATGCAATTTCTAGATTCTTTTTCTAGACTCTTCTGGCATTTGTTTGACATCAATTAAACATAATAGTCCAGGGACATGGTCAGTTCCTTTATCTGATTATTAAATAAGTTGTTTCTGGGATGTGTGTTTTTTTTGTTTTTGTTTTTGTTTTTTATAAAGTTATTCAGTGTTTTCCCAGTATCTTCCAAATCTCTTTTTGAATAAAGTATTCACAACATATTAGATTTTGGGGTAGGCTACAAGCCTTTGGCAGCTTTGATATTTTTATACTGAGATACATTTTTGATACACATTTCATTGCCTTTACCTATACTGTACATATCTTTGTTTTAAAGTTATCAACTTATCAGAGGTTGTTATCAGTTTTTCATTAAGTGTGTTTACTTCATTATTCATTATTCTTCATTCTTCATTATTCTCTGTGTATTTATGCACAGTACTGATAAGAATAACCAATTTTTCCTCTCCAAAAACTGAATCATACTATTTTCCAGCAAGTGATTTTCTTGTATCTTTTGATTTCATTTGAAACAAATATGAATACCGGTTATCTAATCATTTACCAAGCTTTTATTAAGTGTTCCAGAGACAATAGTAAGCAGTAAGGATACAAAGAAAGGCAAAAAAGTTCTTGCTCTCAAGGAGTTTACAGTTTAATGGAGACAAGATACAAAGAACTATGTACGTACAAGATATAAACAAGATCACTTGGAGGTAATCAACAGAGGGAAGGTACTAGCATATAAGAGGAATTGGGAAGTGCTGCGTGTAGAAGCTAGGCTTTTAGGTAGGACTTTTTTTTTTTTTTTTTTTTTTTTTTTTAAGACTGAGCAGGTAGAAGATGAGATGAAGAGGGAGAGAATTTCAGGCATGAGAAATAACCTATGAAAATGCCTTGAGTCAGGGGATGCAATGTCTTGTGAAGCACAGCAGGGAGGTCAATATCACTCCCTGGAAGAGTAAATGGGAATGAGAAGTAAAAGACTGGAAAGATGGGAAGCTTTGGGTTATGAAGGGCTTTAGATGTCAAGCAGAATTTTTGATCCTAGAGGTGACAGAGAGCCACTGAAGTTCATTTGAATGAGGGTGATATGGTTAGTTCTATACTTAAGGAAGATCAGTTTGACAGATAAATGAAAGATCGGGGAAAAATTGATTAGTCTGTTAACCAAGAGATAAAATGCAATTGTGCAGTGGTCAGAGCCAGGATCAAGGTGATGGCTATTGGAGGCATTGTCACTGGGGAGAAGGAAATATATGCAAAAAATTGAAAAGGTAGAAATAAAAGAACTTCACACCAGATTGAATATGGAAGTAGGCAAAGTAAGAGAAATAAAGGATGACAACTAAAGTTTCAAACTTGAGTGATTGGATGCTATATAAATATGATGATGATATTAGACAAGTCACTTAACCTCTTAAAACCTCATTGTATTTTCCCTTCATCCTTTTTTTCCTTCTTAACCTATTTATCCTATCTCTCACTCATTAATCCCTACTACCTTGCCCTCCCATTCCTTAATCTACCCACCCTTCTGAGTCCCTCCCTTATCCTCTCTTGCACCCTATAATGTATATATATATATATATATATATGTGTGTGTGTATATATATTTCTAAGAATTTCTCTTATCCCTTCCCCTTTCTGATTCTTAATCTACACACCCTTCTAAAAGTCCTTCCTTTATCCTATCCCCTCATTCTCTCTAAATTTAGAAGACTTTTATATCCTTCTAGATGTACATGTTGTGCCCATTTAAACCCATTTCCAATGAGCGTAAAGTTCCAGCACCATCAGCCCTTCATCCCTATTTGCTTCTTCTGTATCAATTTTTCCTTTCATGCCTCATTTGTATAAGATAATTACTCCTTATTCTCTCTCCCTACAGTTTTATATTTTAGAATCACCCCATCATACATGGCTCAGCCCAAGTCTTTCTTTCAGACTACCCAAATAATGATGACAGTAATGAGTACTGATATCATTTTCACATGTAAGTAAACAGTTTGACCTTATTGAATCCCTTATAAATGATCTTCAGTGTTTATCCTTTATTTCTCCTGGATCTTATATGTTGAATTTTCCATTAACTTCTGTTCCTTTTGTCACAAAAACCTGAAAGTCTTTCAATTCATTAAATGGACTTTAAAAATATCATTATGAAGTTTTCTAGGTAAGTTTCTATTGGTCATAATCCCAGCTTTTTTGCTTTATGAAATATGGTTTCCTATGACCTACAGTTCTTTAATTGCTGTTCTGTGTAATTCTCATTGTAGCTCTATGATATTTACATTGTATATATTTTCCCTTCTTATTTGCAATATTTTCTTCTTAACTTGTAAGTTTTTAAACTTGGCTATCATATTCATTTGTTTTATTTCTGCTTTACCTTCTTGTTCTAGAATTTCAGAGCAGTTTTTCTTAATTATTTCTTGTATCAAGATTGTTATTTTGATCATAATTTTCAGGTAGTCCATATTTTCTTTTACTATTCTCCAGAGTTATTTTTCTAATGTTTCACATTGTCTTCAATTTTCTCATTCTTTTGATTTTGTTTTATTATTCCTTGGTATTTTATTTTCTTAAGTTTTTTATTCCCTCTTTCAAGCTTTCTTTTCATAATTTTCTTTATTTTCTTGGATTGCTTTTTTCTTTCCCCTAATTTTTCCTCATTCTCTGGATTGATTTTTAAAGTCCTCTTAAAGTTCTTTCAAGAACTCTTATTGAGCTTGTAACCATTTGACATTTCTCATTGAAAAAGGAGTGGCTTTTTTTTTTTGTTTTATTTCACTATCTTCCTCTAAATATGAACCTAGATTTTCTCTATCCTATTAGTATAGGATAAACTACCTATTCTTTCTCCTTTGCTTATCACTTTTATTTTAAAATTTCATGACACAGTACAATAAAGAAAAGGAATTTAGGGTATAGAGGAAGGAGATTTAGGGGTAACCTTAATATTGGGGCAAGGTTCCAGGAACTGACTTTGAAGAATCACTAATATTTGAATTCATGAAAGGAAGGAGATAGGTATATTCTAGGTAGGAAAAACGAAGCAATTCACAAGCATTTAATGTCAGGGTACAGACTATAAGCAAAAGGAAATTTGGGATGTGAGTGATACAAAAGGAAGGTAAAATGCATTCCTGGACCATGAGAATTTACAAGAAAAACTGTTCCTGAATTTAAATCCAGTCTCAGTTGTGTGACCCAGGGTAAGTCAGTTAACCCTGTTTGCCTCAGTTTCCTCATCTATAAAAATGAACTGAGAAAGAAATAGCAAACCACTCCAGTATAATGCTACAGCAGAACATTACTAAATGCCATGGGACATTTTGAACTGTATATCCTGTAGGCATCTCAAACTCACCATGTCTAATACAAAACCTCAAGGGGGACCATGAAGAATTGGGCATGACTGAACATTAGCAACTGGATTAATTGGACCCCTTGTAGGAAGTGATGTTTGAGCAGAGCTCTGAAATACACTAGAGAACCTAAAAGGTAGAATTAAAGCAGGGATACAGTTTAGACATGGAAAACAACCCCCATTGTCAAAAACACAGATATGAGAGATAGAATGTCATATGTGAAGAATAGTGCACTTTCCCTGGACTACAAAGTTTGAAGGATGAAAAAGAAGATAGGAGCCAGTATACCAAGGCTTTAAATACCAAAGGAAATTCTCTTTTGCCCTAGAGATATGCCTCTGGGTGTTTCTGAGCGGATAATTCTGATTGACATGGTCAAAACTTGGATTTTAAGAATATTGCTAAGGCATCCGGGTAGAGGTTAGATTAGAGAAGAAAAGGAAACTATTGTATTGAGAATTTGTTATTCATCCTTAATTCTAGAAGAGGAACAATAACATCCTGTCTTCATTTGTGCATAAACTGGATTAAGTGAGACAAAGCTGCCCAGAGTTATCATCCTCAATTTCTCCTCCACAGTCTAGGTACTCCAGTGCCAAAACAAAAACTGACCCAACATGCAGGGGGTGGGTAATTTTGATTTTTCTAAATCAGATCTTTTCAATAATAGGGTAATAATAAGATTCTGAACTAAAGGTGTTGCTGTGTTTGTGGAGAGTTAGGGACAGATGTGAGAGATACTGTAGCCATAAAATCAACTAGCCTTGGCAATTGATTGAACATGTGGAAAATCATGAATGACTCTGAGGTGGTGACTGGAGGACTTGGAAGTAGAGTGACAAAAATAACTGACAAAAATAAGGAATTTCTTGAAGAGTGGATTTGGGGAGGAAGATGAGTTTTGTATTAGGGTGAGTTTGAGATGCCTACAGGATGTACAATTCAAAATGTCCCATAGGCATTTAGTAATGCTCAGCTGTAACAAAATAATGGAGCACACATAGAGAAGAGGGATTATCTTGGGATAATGAATGAATTTAGTAAAAAGTTTTTGTTGTGGTCTTTGACATAAGAAACAAGGATGAATAGGCAAAAGATGCAATTATATTATGGAGACAGCAGTTGAATTGATTGGCAGTAGGCCATTGAAGGCTTTAGAAATGGGAAGAAATATGATGACAGTGGCATTTAATGAAGATTACTGTAGCATTGTTATATAGAATAGTCTAGAAGACAAAATGACAAAAAACTATGGAGTTTAATTTCCTAGGAAGGTGGCTGCTATAATCTGGGTATGAAGTGATGAGGGCTTAGATTAATGGAGAAGAAAGGATAGACATGGAAAAAAAAAAACTGCAAAGAATCAATGAGATTACATGTAAGATTGGATATAGAAAGTAAAGGAAAGTTATGACTCTAAGACATCATTTGAAAGAATTAATAAAAGACAATAATAGTTCACATTTGTTATTCATTAGAATATATACTTCTTGAGGACAAGGATTGTTTTTTGCCTCTACTTTTAATTCCAACCCTTAGCACAGTACCTGGCACATAATA
Organism: Myrmecobius fasciatus; assembly: GCA_023553655.1. Taxonomy (NCBI): domain Eukaryota; kingdom Metazoa; phylum Chordata; class Mammalia; order Dasyuromorphia; family Myrmecobiidae; genus Myrmecobius; species Myrmecobius fasciatus. The sequence goes on from JAJPUD010000517.1 coordinate 161,547, forward strand.
GGAGCTTAATAAATGATTTTTTTAGAAACTGGCTGGCTCACATTTTATACTCCTTCACATTCATATATACTTATTCACCACAACCTTCCTCAGAATTTATGCCACCTAGATGAGGGATTTCCTGATTCTCCTTCCACAAATCCCCATTGCTAAGGCCTCCTCTCCTTCATACTTTCTCTTACCCCCTTAACCATCAAAATGCTATTATCTTGCATTTATTTCATATACATTCATATTCATTCATCTACAAGTGGATGATGATGGGCATCGGTATTTGTATGGTGAGCACAGCTGAGTATTCTCTCTTGGCTGGCCTTCACCTTTATATGTGTAGTTCACTCTTATCCAGCACTACTCTCTAGTAGTGATTTTCTTGAAATGCCTTTGGCTCTAAACTGTGATAGGAAAGGATTTCCTTTCAAACCTACCTAGGAAAGGACAAATATCTAAGGTGATTGACTGAAAAAGGCTATTCCAGTTCCATTACAAACCTTCCCCCACTAGGACTGATGATGCTAAAGATTGTCTAGTTATTGATTCAGATTACTGTATTTTTTCTCTGCTTTGAAGAAGCTATAAAAATGTGAATAAATAAAATCTCTTTTGTTTATTTCACCTCCCTTCCCCCAATTATTCCGGAAAAAAAATACCAATAGTAATAAGATCTATCTTTTCACCTAAGATCCTCACCATTGCCTGCCTCTCCGTGGCACTGTCCAAGGACACTCACAAATTAATTGAGGAAATTGAGGTTTCTTTTCAAACAAATGATGAACAGAGGCAGATTGTTCATCTCCCTTATCCTGCAAAAACTTGAAATTTTCATGAGATGGAATAATGATCAAGAAATTCAACAAGGAACTAAAGTAAGCAACTTCTTTAACCTTAGACCTGCCAGAATTTAGCCAGAAGTCCATGAGGAAAAGGAAAGTGGACTGAATAAAGCCAGTGCCAGCACAGGCATCACATTTACTTCTGGTGTAAAGGGTTAGCTGTTTAGTATCAGGCTGGTTAATGATGGGATAGAAGCTAAACTGTACTTTTCCTTCTACATATTAACTAGCATTCTAATAGGGAGAGAAGAAACAAATATTTTTTCAGAACCTTAATAAGCCTAATTTTGAGGAAATTCAGAGAGTACTGGAGCTAGTTCAAACAGGCCTGGCCAATAGTCAGATTTTCAATGTAATCACTTTGCAGGTTAGAAATGATCAAATATTATAAATCAGGGCATGATTTATTGCTTTGTTGATTGTCTAGAAAGTTTTGGCAACAATTTTAATAATTCAGATTAAATTTAAAAGCGTATACTTTGTAAGATTGGGGGGGATCCCTCAAAGAGGTGATTGTTAAATATTTGCCAACATCTCTAGAATTAAGCAAGCTAAAACAGATGATCTGGGGATGAATGGGTTCTCTTCTGAGGGTCTGAAGAGAAGAAAAGAAACAAAAGAAAAGAAAAACAAAACTAATGTAGAAAGGAGAAAAAAGGTGTGAACTCATTTCTTATAGTTGGCATATGTGAGAAGAATATACAAAAACAAAGGAAATGTGTGTAGAGGGAGAGGGTAATTATCACATGAATTTTTTATTAAAGTTTTTTATTTACAATACATATGCATGGGTAATTTTTCAACATTGACCCTTGCAAAACTTTCTGTTCCAAATTTTTCCCTCCTTCCCCCTACCCTCTTCCTTAGATGGCAGATAGTCCAATACATGTTAATTATATTAAAATATATGATAAGTCTAATATATATATGTATATATATATATATATATACAAATTTATAGTTATCTTGCGCACAAGAAAAATCAGATCTAGTAAGGAAAAAAAATCTGAGAAGGAAAACAAAATGCAAACAAACATCAACAGAAAGCATGAAAATGCTATTTTGTGGTCCACACTCAGTTCCCACAAACCTCTCTCTGGGTGTATATGGCTTTCTTCAGTGAACAATTGGAAGTGGTTTGAAACATTTCATTGTTGAAGAGAGCCGTGTCCATCAAAATTGATCATCATATAATATTGTTGTTGCTGTGTATAATGATCTCCTGGTTCTGCTCATTTCACTCAGCATCAGTTCATGCAAGTCTCTCCAGGCCTCTCTGAAATCATCCTGCTGGTCGTTTCTTGCAGAACAATAATATTCCATAACATTCATATATCATAATTTGTTCAGCCATTCTCCAATTGATGGGCATCCATTCAGTTTCCAGTTTCTAGCCACTACAAAAAGGGCTGCCACAAACATTCTTGCACATGTGGGGCCCTTTCCTTCCTTTATGATTTCTTTGGGATATAAGCCCAAATAGAAATACTGCTGGGTCAAAGGGTATGCACAGTTTGATAACTTTTTTGAGCATAGCTCCAAATTGCTCTCCAGAATGGTTGGATCCGTTCACAGCTCCACCAACAATGTATCAATGTCCCAGTTTTCCCACATCCCCTCCAAAAATGAATATTACTCTTATCTGAAATAGTCAAATGAGGGTTGAATACACATCCAAATAGTTTCATATAGAAATGCAGCACACTCAACAGGTTATCAGAGGGCAGGGGAGGAGTTGAAGGGGTAAGATTACAAATACCAAAGAAAAAAACCATAAAGCAAAACAAGCCTCCTGATTCCTAAGGGGGAAGTTAAAGGGGGGAGGGGTAAAGGAATAAAACTAAAATTAGAACCTAAAGAAGAGCTCATCAATTAGGGAATGTCTGAATGAAGTATGTCATATAAATGACATAGAATTTTATTGACAAGAATTTTATTGTTGTTATAAGAAATAAAGAGAATCCTGAACAGTATGAACTGATGCAGGGTGAAGTGAGCAGTCACAACAATTTATGCAACAACAACATTGTAAAGCAAAACAACTTTGAAAGCCTCAAGAATTCTGATAATGCCATAACCAATAATATCTTTAGAGGATGTAGAATAAAATAAATTACCACTTGACAGAGACAGGATGAACTCAAAAAGCAGAGACATGAATTTTTGGACATGGTCACCATGTGGGTTCATTTTGCTTGAATATGCTTGGGAGGGAGTGGGGAGTTGATGCCTTAAATAAAAGACCATTGGAACTTTTTAAAAATGCACAGAAGAGAACAGAGACATTCAAAAGGAAGCAGAGACAACTAGTACAGCTTTGAAAGTAACAGGTATAATGATTATAAACTTTTTTCAAAAAAGAATTGTAGGAAATAGAGATTCACCATTTCATATATAACCTAATCCTTTTGTGTTTATATATGTGTATGAAATATAGGCATATATATACATAAATTTAGACACCCAAAAGAGCATTTATATATATTACATATATATATAATATGTAAAATAATAATATAATATATATACCCTTTGAAGAGAGGGAGAATAAGTCAAGAATAAAAATAATTTTTTTTAAAATGGCAAAACAAACTAAAACCCACATTTAAAGATAAAAGATTAGAAAAGCAGGTTCTTTTCTTTTTTTGAAAAAATGAGATGGCATAAGGGAAACGGGACAGGAGAACAAAAATCACCAATTCTATCTCAAATTGAGTCAGTACACATTTACTAAGTGTTTACTGTGTGCCAGGCACTATGCTAAGTACTAGGAATATATGATAGCTTGCCATGGAAGTGATCTCAGCTCCAATTCATATTGGCTACTGGGGGTCCATGCACCACCAGTATCTTTAATAATTTCACTTTATGTGAAGCTTCTGGTCTTCTGCACTCTCCTCCCATAAGGTGCCTTTCAGACACAGTCTACCCATATAGTCATTAACCCGGGACACACTGGGATTTTTTTCCTGACCAGAAGGCATCTATTCCTAGAATTCAGTGCAACTCTGGCAAACACCAATGGGTTCTACAAATTTGTTTTAGATATATTTACAGATATTTATGATTCTTCCCACCCTCACCCCCAAGTAGAATGAAAATACAATGAAAATCCTCCTCGAAAGCAGGAACTATTCCATTTTTGTCGTGTTCTTAATGCCTATCTTAGTTCAATGTATATAGTGCTTAATAAATGCTTGCTTACTTGAACATGGCAACAAAGAGTTTAAGACTAGCCCAGAGTTGTGTGAGAATGAGACAATACAGGAATCTAACTTTTCCTCTTATGAGTCAGCTCTATTTCTCTTTCCATTGTGACATAAACTTCCAGGGTACATACTAAGGGTGAGGAGTCAGTAAGGCACAAATTTAAGAACTGCCCAGTTTTAATGATCTAAGACAAAACTGAAGGACTTATGATGCAAAATGCTATCCACCTCTAGAGAAAGAACTGATGGAGTCTGAATGCAGATTGACCCATACTTTTTTTTTCTCTATTTTTCTTGATTTTTGATGTTGAATTTTTTGCTTTGGGGTTTTGTTTTTTTGTTTTGTTTTTGTTCTGTGAGGGGTTTTTGTCTTTTATATAACTAATATTGAAATATATTTTGCATAACTGCACATGTATAACTTGTATAAAATTGTTTGCCTTCTCAATGAGGCAGGAGGAAGGGAGGGAAAGAATTTGGAATCCAATTTTTTTTTAATGTTAAAAATTATTTTTATGTGTAATTGGAAAAAAAAGGTGGGTTTTTTGTTTGTTTGGTTTTTTTTTTAAGCTTTTTATTTGTATAACATGTATGGGTAGTTCCCCAACCTTGATCTTTACAAAACTTTCCAATACAAATTTTACCCCCAGTCCCCTCCCCTCCCCCAGTTGGCAGGAAGTCCACTACATGTTAATAATGTTGAAATGCTTGAGAAGTTATGCAAGAAAAATCCTATCTACAAGAAAAAAAAAGAATCAGAGAAAGGCAACACGATGCAAGCAAATGTCAATAGAGATCATGAAAATGTTACGTTGTGGCCCATATTTCATGTTCCTCTTTCTGGGTGTATATGGTTTTCTTCAGTGAATAACTGGAACTGGTTTGAGACAATTCTTTATTGTAGAGAGCCACGTCCATCAGAATTGATCATCATGTAATACTGTTGTTGCTGTGCATGATGATCTTCTGGTTCTCCTCGTTTCACTCAGCATCAGTTCATGCAAGTCTCTCCAGGCCTCTCTGAAATCGTCCTGCTGGTCGTTTCTTACAGAACAATAATATTCCATAACATTCATATACCATAATTTATTCAGCCACTCTCCAATTGATGGGCATCCCTTCAGTTTCCAGTTTCTAGCCACTACAAAAAGGGCTGCCACAAACATTCTTGCACATGTGGGTCCCTTTCCCTCCTCTAAGATCTCTTTGGGATATAGGCCCAGTAGAAACACTGCTGGGTCAAAGGGTATGCACAGTTTGACAACTTTTTGAGCATAGCTCCAAATTGTTCTCCAGAATGGTTGGATCCGTTCACAGTTCCACCAACAATGTATTAGTGTCCCAGCCCTCCCACATCCCCTCCAACATTCATCGTTATCTTTTCCTGTCATTTTAGCCAATCTGACAGGTGTGTAGTGGTATCTCAGAGTTGTCTTAATTTGCATTTCTCTGATCAATAGTGATTTGGAGCAACTTTTCATATGACTAGAGATGGTTTTAATTTCATCATCTGAAAATTGTCTGTTCATATCCCTTGACCATTTATCTATTGAAGAGTGGCTTGAATTCTTATATATATGAGACAATTCTCTATATATTTTAGAAATGAGGCCTTTATCAGAACCATTGAATGTAAAGATGGTTTCCTAATTAGATGCTTCCCTCCTAATCTTGTCTGCATTTGTTTTGTTTGTACAGAAACTTTTTAACTTAATATAGTCAAAATTATCCATCTGGTGTTCAATTAGGAGTTCCAAGTCTTCTTTGGACATAAATTTGTTCCACCTCCACAGGTCTGAGAGATAAACTATATTACGTTCCTCTAACTTGCTTACAAAGTCCCTCTTTATATCTAGATCATGAACCCATTTAGATCTTATCTTGGTATGTGGTGTTAGGTATGGATCAAGCCCTAATTTCTTCCACACTAGTTTCCAATTTTCCCAGCAGTTTTTGCCAAATAGAGAGTATTTATCCCAAAAGCTGTGTTCTTTGGGTTTATCGAACACTAGATTGTTAAGGTTAATGCCTAGGTTGTCCTGATAACCTATCCTGTGCCACTGATCCACTGCTCTATTTCTTATCCAGTACCAAACGGTTTTGATGACCGCTGCTTTGTAATATAGTTTTAGATCTGGTACAGCAAGGCCACCTTCATCTGCCTTTTTTTTCATTAATCCCCTTGAAATCCTTGACCTTTTGTTCTTCCAAATGAACTTTGCTACTATTTTTTCTAGATCTGTAAAATAATTTCTTGGGAGTTTGATTGGTATGGCACTAAATAAGTAGATTAGTTTGGGTAGTATTGTCATTTTTATTATGTTCGCTCTGCCTACCCATGAGCACTTAATATTTTTCCAATTGATTAGGTCTGATTTTATTTGTGTGGAAAGTGTTTTGTAATTTAGTTCGTATAGTTTCTGACTTTTCCTTGGCAGATAGATTCCCAAATATTTTATCCTATCATCTGCTATTTGGAATGGAATTTCTTTTTGTATCTCTTGCTGCTGAACTTTGTTGGTAATATATAAAAATGCTGATGATTTATGTGGATTAATTTTGAATCCTGCAACTTTGCCAAAGTTGTGAATTGTTTCTAGTAGTTTTTTAGTTGAGTCTCTAGGGTTCTCTAAGTATACCATCATGTCATCTGCAAAGAGTGATAATTTGGTTTCTTCATTACCTACTCTGATTCCTTTTATCTCTTTTTCTTCTCTTATTGCTAAAGCTAACATTTCTAATACAATATTAAATAGTAATGGTGACAGTGGGCAGCCTTGTTTCACTCCTGATCTTATGGGGAATGGTTTTAGTTTGTCTCCATTACATATGATGCTTGCTGATGGTTTTAAATAGTTGCTACTGATCATTTTAAGGAAAAGCCCATTTATTCCTATACTCTCTAGTGTTTTTAATAGGAAAGGGTGTTGGATTTTATGGAATGCTTTTTCTGCATCTATTGAGATAATCATATGATTTTTGTTAATTTGGTTATTAATATAATTAATTATGCTGATAGTTTTCCTAATATTGAACCAGCCCTGCATCCCTGGTATAAATCCTACTTGGTCATAGTGTACTATCTTGGGGATGACTTTCTGTAATCTCATTGCTAAAATCTTATTTAAAATTTTTGCATCAATATTCATTAGGGAAATTGGTCTATAGTTTTCTTTCTCTGTTTTTACCCTACCTGGTTTAGCTATCAGCACCATATCGGTCTCATAGAAGGATTCTAGCAGTATACCTTCTGTCCCTAATTTCTCAAATAGTTTGTGTAGTATTGGAATTAATTGTTCTTTGAATGTTTGGTAGAATTCACATGTAAATCCATCTGGCCCTGGAGATTTTTTCTTAGGGAGTTGGTTAATGGCTTGTTCTATTTCTTTTTCTAATATGGGACTATTTAAATAATTTATATCCTCTTCTGTTAACCTCGGCAATCTACATTTTCGTAGATATTCCTCCATTTCATTCAGATTTTCAAACTTACTGGCATAAAGTTGGGCAAAGTAACTCCTAATTATTGCTTTAATTTCCTCTTCATTGGAGGAAAGTTCTCCCTTATCATTCTTGAGACTAACAATTTGATTTTCCTCTTTCCTTTTTCTTATCAAATTAACTAAAGGCTTATCTATTTTGTTGGTTTTTTCATAGAACCAACTCTTAGTTTTATTTATTAACTCAATAGTTTTTTTATTTTCGATTTTATTAATTTCTCCTTTTACTTTTAGAATTTCCAATTTGGTATTTAATTGAGGGTTTTTAATTTGTTCTTTTTCTAGTTTTTTTAATAATAAGCCCAATTCATTGATCTTTTCTTTCTCTATTTTATGCAAGTAAGCATCTAGAGATATAAAATTGCCCCTTAAAACCTCTTTGGCCGAATCCCACAAATTTTGGTATGTTGTCTCCTTATTGTCATTCTCCTGGATGAAATTGATTGTGTCTATGATTTGCTCTTTCACCCATTCATTCTTCAGGATTAGATTATTTAACTTCCAATTACCTTTTGGTTTATTTTCTCCTGGCCTTATATTGCATGTGATTTTTATTGCATCATGATCTGAAAAGGATGCATTTACTATTTCTGCCTTTCTGCATTTGATTTTAAGGTTTTTATGCCCTAATACATGGTCAATTTTTGTATAGGTTCCATGGACTGCTGAGAAAAAAGTAAACTCTCTACTGTCTCCATTCAACTTTCTCCATAGATCTATCATACCTAACTTTTCTAACAATTGGTTTATCTCCCTAGTTTCTTTCTTATTTATTTTGTAGTTTGATTTATCTAATTCTGAGAGAGCAAGGTTGAGATCCCCCACTAGTATCGTTTGGCTGTCTATTTCTTCTTGCATCTCTCTTAATTTCTCCCCTAGGAATTTGTGTGCTATTGCACTTGGTGCATATATATTTAGTATAGATATTGTTTGTTTGTTTTTAAAGAACTGTCTGGCATAATTGTTCTCAATGGCCCAAAATGGAAAATGCTAGATTGGTTTCCCAGAAAAAACAAAAAACAGGGATTTTGAGGAAGAGAAGGCGCTGATATTTTTTTGACTGACCAATGCCAATGTATACAGAAATAGTATAAATAGCATTTACATTCCTTTTAAACCAGTATTTTAAAGTCTCGCTCAATTGTAAGTTCTCTGTTCATGTTCACTGACTTTATACAGTATTCAGTGTTTACCTTTTGGGGATTTAAAAATCAGCTGGAAAATTAATAGTTTTCCAAATGGAGAGAATTCAACACTACTTCCAATAATATAATAGGCACTTAGACATTCTAGAGCTACAGTTTCAACCCTTTTTTGGCTAATAGCCATGCCTAGCAAGATGTCATTTTTGTTGAAAAGTTTTAAAATGATACCTTTCTGGATTCATTGAAAAAGAAAAAACAAACCATTTTTACTGGGCATTAAACATTTTACATTTGATTAGTATTGGAATCTAGCATTTCATGATTTATTTCATACATTTCAATTCAATGAACACGAGCCAGGGCATCAATAGTATCAAAGATTTTAGCTTGAAGGAATTTTAGAAGCCATTGGCTCCAACCCCTTCATTTTAAAGATGAAAAATCTGAGTCTGACAGGTTAATTGACTTGGCCAGGATTATACAGCTAGAAGAGTGTCAGAACAACCCAAGTTGTTCTGTCCAGCACTTTATTCACTCTGAGCCACATCACAAGATTATTAGGGCTACAAAAGTGGACATTACATATTAGTTTCTAGACTAATGGAATGAGGGAAACAACACATGTACAAATAATTGGGACAAAAGAAAAAGTATGATAAGTGCAAAAGAGTAGTCTAGGGCAGGCTACAAGAAATTTGAGGAGGGGATATTGACCCAGGGTTAAAAGGGGTAAGAAAGCTTCATGGAAAAGAAGTAGTACCAGACTTAAGCGTCCCAGGAAGAGAAGGAACTTTCTTCAGAGAAGAAAGAAAACCCTTTATGTGGGAGTGGAGATGCGGTGAGAATGGTGTGAGAATGTTCATGTTCACTGACTTTATACAGTATTCAGTGTTTACCTTTTGGGGATTTAAAAATCAGTGGGGAAGGAAAATAGGATGGAAACAAGATGGAAAATATTCCAGTTTGACTGGAATCCGGGGCATGGGAAGGGAAGAATTGTGAAGACTAAGAAAAAAGTTAGAGCCAGATTGTGAATGCCGATCTTAGGAGTTTATACTTCACTTGTAGACAGTGTAAAATTAAGGAATAAAAATAAAGGCTCAAGTTTTAAAAAGAGTGATATAATTCCAATAGACTTGGGATGGAAAATGCCATCTACATCCAGAGAGAAAACTATGAAGACAATATGGATTGAAGAATAGCATTTTTGTCTTTTTGTTTGTATTTTTCCTTATCATAGTTTATCCACTTTGGGTCTGATTTTTCTTGCACAACATAACAAATATGTTTAAAAGAATTGCACATATTTAACCTATATCAGATTATTTGCTGCCTTGGGGATAGGGAAGGTAAAGGAGAGAAGGAGAAAAATTTGGAACACAGTCTTACAAAAATGAATATTGAAAACTACCTTTAAATGTATTTGGAAAATACATTACTATTAAAAAATAAAATAAAATCAGAGTCATATGTTAGAATGATTACTCCAGTATTACTGTATCATTTTTAGAAGCAGATAGCCTAGTGAAGAAAGCCATTACAGTAATCCAGGAATAGGTAATAAAAGCCTGAACTTAAAAAAAAAAATTAGCATTCAAAAATTTTAAGTTCTAAATTCTTTTGTTTCCAGCCCTTCTTCCCACCTTGAGAGGGGAAGCAATAGAATTTCAATATGTATATGCAAAATTATGCAAAATTTCCATATTAACCACATTGTTAAAAAAAACAGTAAAAAGTAAGAAACAAAGTAAAAAAGGAGGCTTCAATCTGCATTCAGGGATCATTAGTTCTCTTTCTGGAAGTGGATAATATTTTTCATCATAGGTCCTTTGGAATTGTCTTGGATCTTAGTATTGGTCAGAGTAGCTAAGTCTTTTATAGTCAGTCACCATTATAATACATTTAAAATTTTTTTCTTATTAAAGCTTTTTATTTTCAAAAAATATGCATGGATAATTTTTCAGCATTAACCCTTACAAAATCTTGTGTTCTAATTTTTCCCCCTTCCCTCACCCCCTCTCTTAGATGGCGAGTAATCTAATATATGTTAAACATGGTAAAAATATATGTTAAATCCAATATATATATATGTATATATATATATACAATTATTTTGCTGCACAAGAAAAATCTAATAAAAAAGGAAAAAAAGGAGAAAGAAAATAAAATGCAAGCAAGCAGTAACAAAAGAATGAAAATGTTGTGATTCACACTCAGTTCCCACAGTACTCTTTCTGTTTGTAGATGACTCTCTTTATCATAAAACCATTAGAACTGGCCTGAATCATCTCATTGTTGAAAAGAGCTATGTCCACCAGAACTGATCATCATATAATCTTGCTGTTGCCATGTACAAGTAGTTCTACTCACTTTACTTAACATCAGTTCATATAAGTCTCCCCAGGTCTCTCTGAAATCATCCTGCTGATTGTTTCTTATAGCATCATAATATTCCATAAAAATCATATACCATAACTTGTTCAACCATTCTCTAACTGATCAGCATCCACTCAGTTTCCAGTTTCTTGCCACTACAGAAAGGATTGCCACAAACATTTTTGCACATATGGTCCCTTTTCCTCCTTTAAGATCTCTTTGGAATAAAAGTCCAGTAGAAACACTGCTGGATCAAAGGGTATGCATATTTTGATAGCCCTCTGGGCATAGTTCCAAATTGCTCTCCATTATTTAATGGTTGAATCAGTTCACAACTCCATCAACAATATATTAGTGTCCCAGTTTCTTACATCCCCTCCAACATTCCTCTTTATCTTTTCCTGCCATTTTAGCCAATCTGACAGGTGGGTAGTGGGTAGTGTTATCTCAGAGTGTCTTAATTTTCATTTCTCTGATCAATCGTGATTTAAAGCACCTTTTTATATAACTAGAAATATTTTCATATCCTTTGACCATTTATCAATTAGAGAATGACTTAAATTCTTATAAATTTGAGTCAGTTCTCTATATATTTTAGAAATGAGGCCTTTATCAGAAACTTTGAATATAAAAATGTGTTCCCAGTTTACTTCCCTTCTAATCTTGTCTGCCTTAGTTTTGTTTGCATAAAATCTTTTTAACTTACTATAATCAAAATTATCTATTTTGTGTTCCAATAATGAACTCCAGTTCTTCTTTGGTCACAGATTCCTTCCTTCTCCACAGATCCTTTGTTCTTCTAATTTGCTTATAATATCACTCTTTATGTCTAAATCATGAACCCATTTTGACCTTATCTTGGTGTACAGTGTTAGGTGTGAGTCAATGCCTAGTTTCTGCCACACTAGTTTCCAATTTTCCCATCAGTTTTTGTCAAATAAAGAGTTTTATTTCCAAAAGCTGGGATCTTTGTGTTTGTCAAACACTAGATTACTATAGTCATTGGCTGTTTTGTCCTGTGAACCTAACCTATTCCATTGATTAACTACTTTATTTTGTATTCAGTACCAAATGTTTTGATGACTGCTGCTTTGTAATAGAATTTTAGGTCTGGTACAGGTAGGCCACTTTCATTTGCATTTTTTTCATTAATTCCCTTGAAATTATTGATTTTTGTTATTCCAGATGAACTTTATTATTATTTTTTCTAGATCTAATTTCTTGGGAGTTTGATTGGTATGGCACTGAATAAGTAGATTAGTGTAGGTAGCATTGTCATTTTTATTATATTCAAGTGGCCTACCCATGAGTACTTGATATTTTTCCAATTGATTAGATCTAACTTTATTTGTGTGGAAAGTGTTTTGTAGTTGTGTTTATATAGTTCTTGACTTTGCCTTGGCAGGTAGATTCCCAAATATTTTATGTTATTGACAGTTATTTAAATGGAATTTTTTGTATCTCTTGCTGTTGGATTTTGTTGGCAATATATAAAAATGCTGATGATTTATGTGAAATTATTTTATATCCTGCAACTTTGCTAAAGTTATGAATTGCTTCTAGTAGTTTTTTATTTGATTCTCTAGGGTTCTCTAAGTATATCGTCACACCATCTGCAAAGAGTGATTCATCATTATAATACTGCTGTTATTGTGTACAATGTTCTCTTGGTTGTACTCACTTCACTTTGTATCAGCTCCTGTTAAATCTTCCCAGGTTTTTCTGACATCCTCCTCCTCCAATATAATCATATACCACAACTTATTTAGCTATGCCTCATTGATGATTATCCCCTCAATTTCCAGATTTTTGCCACCACCAAAGGAGATGTTATAAATGTTTGTACAAATAGGTTCCCTTTTCATTGATCGATTCTGGATACATACCTAATAATGGCATTGTTGAGTCAAAGGGTATGCATACTTTTATATCTCTTTGCATATAGTTCCAAATTATTCTCCAGTTCAGAACTCCATCAACAATTCATTAGTGCATTTCCTCCCCAAATGTCTCCTTCAGCATTTATCATTTTACTTCTCTTTTATGTTAGGCAATTTGATAGATGTGAGATGATACCTCAGAATTGTTTTGAATTCGCAAAAGTTTTTTAGGCAAGGCAATCAGGGTTAAGTGACTTGACCAGAATCACACAGCTAGTAACTGTCAAATATCGGAGATCATATTTGAACTAGGGTCCTCCCAAATCTAATGCTGGTGCTCTATCCACTATAGCACCTAGTTGCCTAGAAAATTTTTAATTTTCTAATCAATAATGATTTAAGGCATTTTTTTCATATTATGAGAAATAACTCCATTGAACTTGGGAGAGATGAAGTTAAAAGTCCATTTTGTTACACAACTGCAGCAGCAGGTGTCCTATAGAGTAGCGATGCCTGGCAAAAGCAGTCTTTCACTTCTTATCTAAAAACGCAAGTCTCTCCCCTCTTTCTCCTATTGGCTGGGATTACAGCCCAGCTGGTACAGAGGTTACAGTTTATCGAAGTGACCTCTGATAATACATTGCAATTTCCCTTGGTGTTCACCTTATCTGGACTTAGTGCAGTCATTCCCCTGATTCTCAATTGATTGGGTACTACAAAGGTTACAGTCTTATCCCCCATGTGAGTCTCCACCCCTATTTACATCAAAACATCTTCCCCTCCCTCCCACGTGAGTGTTAAGTCCTTAATTACATCTTCCCTTCCACTAGTGAGTAAGAAGGGCAAGATAGAGACAGACAGACATTCCTTCCCATTTTCCAAACCAGGACTCTAACCACTCAGATTTACATATGCTGATGCAGTCCCTAGGCTCTGGAATCCTTTACCCTGCCGGGAGAGGCCAGCTGAGTGATTTCCAGAGTTGGCATGAGGCTTGGTGTTTCCCTTCGAAGAGAAGAATAGGTAGAACAAAGCTCTGCAATTCTCAAGTGTATTATTTTTGAAACTGGAAGATCATGCACTTGAATTCACTCTTCATGTTTTTCTATGCCCAAGAGGAACCATGTCATCTAGGTGATGGGACTGACCAGTGGCATAGGCATAGCAGTTTTTGTTCAGATTCTTTTTGTTTGTTTGTTTTTTTGCTGAGGCAACTGGGGTTAAGTGACTTGCCCAGGGTCACACAGCTAGGAAGTGTTAAATGTCTGAGATCAGATTTGAACTCAGATTCTCCTGATTTCAGGGCTGGTGTTCTATACACTGCACCACCTAGCTGCCCCTTGTTCAGATTCTTTGCAGAGTACTTTACCTATTTTACCCAAGCCTAGGTGTCTCCATATCCTATTTTTCTCTCTCTTGTTTGCCTTAAGTCTTTGACTTTGACCTATGGTTTAAGAACCATGATTCCAAAATCTTCCCAAGGGATCTTTATCTGGTACATCTATTCCTGAATCATATGTTTGATTTAGTCTTTAATCTGCATTCTGCATGGTCAGGATTATAGGGTTGTACTTGAACTCTTGACAACTGTACTTGAACGTCTCCTTTAAACATATCAATTTTGATATCGATTCTGGTTTCTAATAACTAAATTCTAGCCCCTTATAAATTGCAGTAAACCAAAGATTATTTCAAATTGGATTAGGCCCACCTGTAAAATCTTCTTTCTTTATCAGGGCACAAATATTTGTTATAATTACTTAATTGTCTATGATTAGTCATCCAGGCATCAAATTGAATTTTTTGTGGAATAGCTTGTTCAGTGATATTTACCCAAATCCTAACCAGATGTATCCCATCCTTAGTCCCAAATGTTACTATAACAGGGAAGGAGCACTAATACTGTATAAGCCCTCCATCACAATATCAAAAAGCTCTTTACTGGGGACCCACTCAGACACTCTCTAATCTGGGATCTATTCTCCATCAGTTTCAGTTCCCCCCAAACAAATGGGGCCCAAAGTCCTTCAGGGCTTTTTCTTTTTCTTTTAAAGCTACCACTTTCTGGGAATGAGTGTAGAGTTGTTGTCTTACAGGGTCTCAACTTTGAGGAATGGTGAGCTTGAGGGCCAAGGGCCAGTCAAAGTAGTATCTAGCGAATTCTGTCTGAGTCAGTTCCCTGAAGCTGGTTGATAAAAGTGTCTAGTGCTGATCATTTGAAGGTAAATTCACTGGTCTAGAAGAAAACAAATCTCAACAAGCAAGATTTAGGGACAATCTCATCGAAATACAGAAACATACTTGTGCTACAGGACATACTACAAACATTATTCCCCCATTAGCTTTGATTTCTTCTTCTGAAAACTGCCTATCATCTTTTGACCATTTATCTTATTTTTTAAAACTACATTTTTGTAATAAGATCATAAAATTTAAAGCATTTATTAAGCACTTACTATGTGCAAAAAATGTTCTAAGAAAGACAGTATCTAGAAAGGCCTAGGTAGGTACATATGTCTAAATAAACAGTGACATGAAATGACGAAAGTTTAAAGTTTATCAGAAGATGACTTGAAGCCTTTCTACTTTTTCACAAATTCCTTAGGTCTTAAAATGTCTGGGATTAGGAAGCACAGTTTGATAGCCCTTTGGGCATAGTTCCAATGCCCAAATTGTTCTCCAGAATACAGTTTAAGTGTTCCAATTCTTTCACCAAACCCATGACACTGGCCAAGAGACCCTGCTCTTGGGGTGTCTTTCTCCTCCAAAGAAGATGGACTGGATAGATCTTCTGTTTATTCCTATAAAGTAAAACCAGAAGCACTAAGGTTGCAGATGCAAAGAGACAAATTCAAGCTTGATGTTAGTAGGAAAAGTTTCTTGACATTTGGAGATATCCAAAAGCAGTACAGCTAGGTGGCACAGTAGAGTGAGCAGTGGACTTGGAAAGAGGAAGATATCTGGCCTGAGGCACTTACTAGCTGTTTGACTTTGGGCAAGTCACTTAACCCTGTTTACCTCAGTTTCCTCATCTGCAAAATGAGCTGGAAAAGGAAACGGCAAACCACTCCATTATCCTTGCTAAGAAAACCACAGTCAGACGTGACTAAAATGATTCAGCATCAAAGAAAGTAGAATGACCTGCTTTAGAAGGTAAGTTTCCCGCCTTGGTGGTCTTAATCATTTGTTGAGTCTGTTGTGGGGAATCTATTAGATTTGGATTGGGCTAGACAGACACTCAGATGTCTTTGAGTGTCTTCCAACTTTGGCTATGCCACTGAAGGATTAAATGAAGTAACAGAAGATGTTCACAGATTGGAGAAGATAAGACTGGTATGGGGGTTGGGGAGAAGAGGAGCAATACATGATACTTTTTAAAAAGTATTTGAAGGCCATTTGGTGAAAGAGAAATTAGGCCTTTGTTCTGTTTGTCTCAAAAGAGTACAACTATGAATAATGCCTAGAAATTGAAGAAAAATATATTTCAGCTTGATGCAAAAAATTGTCCAGAGGTAGAATATGCTGCTTCAGGAGATGGTAAATTCCCTTTCACTGGAAGTTTCCAAAGGAGAGGCTGGATAATCACCTATGACAATCTATTTATGTCTTTAAGGTTTCCTTCAGTTGAACGAAACAGCTTTCTTCTCTCCCTCCTTTACTTCCTTACTTCTTTCCTTTTTTTATTGTCTCCTTCCCTCCCTCCCTCTCTCTCTCTCTCTTCCATTCTTCTTTCCTCCCTCCCTCTCTTCTTTTCTTTCCCTTACCTCAGTCCTCATAAGCACGTAGGTTACCATGCCCTTACTTAAGATGACTTTGTCTAAGAGAAGATTGCTGAAACCTCCCTAGATATCTTAGGATTTATATGCTAGAATTCTTTCTTAAGGATCACACCTTAAACCAGATTTACTCTGGTTCATTGGCCAACAATTGGGCAGTCAAATTAAGATCTGTTAAAGACCTTAACTTAAGAAAGCCAAGGTCTCCCATGGCATCCAGGACCACCTCCAGTAGTCCTGATCTATATCTTGCCATTGGATCCACATGGTTCTAGAGGAGAAACTGAGGCTGGTAACTTCGCACAGTCCTATTTTACTTAAATACAATTCACTTTTCATTTCTGGCATCACTTCCCTGATGTCCTGGACTCCTTCAAGAACAAAGGACAAATAATAACCAAGGTATCTTCCAACACTGTGATCAGTCCTTCCATCAATTCTTCCCCCCACAGCTCATCTTGACAATTTATTTTCTCCAACAAATCTAACTTATGGGGGAAATGGAATTTGAATTCGGGGCATTTGGATTAGAATCCTACCAGCACTGTCATTTACTATTTGTTTGACCGAGGAAGATAGCTTGGTGCAGAGGAACCTGGATTCAAAGCTTATCTCAGTCACATGACTGTGATTCTGGGTACCACCTCCCCAGGCTTCAGTTTCTTCATCTATATAAAATGAAGGGATTGAAAGAGATGACCACTAAGATACTCAGCTTATGTCTATGACTCTCAATCCTCCTCCCCAAATATACATATCTTTTACTCTCCTAGCCACTGGTATAACTAAGGTACTAGCTCTAAGGGCATTCTTTGCTCACTCTGCAATTCCTTCAGGGGGTCAGGGTTTCTAGTGTCTCCGATACAAATTTGCCGCCTCCTGCTTCACACTTAACCGAATCTGAGTCTAAACTAGGCCTCTGCGTCAGCCAGCAGACTTACAGCCCAGGGCCACGAAGGGTGGCGGGAACCCAGAGAGAGCAGTTTAAGGGAGGTGTTTGTCTAAGTTAGAGTTGAGACCAGGACATCGAGAGCAGAACAGGCCAAGGGCTAAAACTAAGCTCGAAATAGCATTGGCTGGGGGTGCAACGAATGGATCTTCCCCACCCCATTCGGGTAGCGTCACGATGTGCAACTGTAGCGTCACGATGGACTGGGGAAGAAAGAGGGCCTCAGCAGCCAATCAGAAGGCTCGGTCGAAAGCTGGCTCTCCTCCCCTCCTCCCTCCTTTTCCTCCTTTTCCTTCTTTCTCCTCCTAGAGATGACCAGCCGAGGAGTAGGGGGAAGAGGACTGCCCCAAGTGACCGAGGTTATAAATACTCTGCATTAGAGCCCGCAAGTATGTCCGCAGCTGCGGGGGCCCAGACCTCGGGCCCCGAGGGCTCCCCGGGCTCTCTGCGTCTGCTCCTGGACCCGCTCAGTTGCGCGGTGCTGTTGCTGTTGCTGTTGCTGCCTTTGCTGCTACTCACTTGGGGGCTCCTGCTCTGCCGCCAGAAAGGTTTGCCCCCCGGACCCCGGCCCTGGCCGCTAGTGGGGAACTTGGGTTTCGTGCTGATGCCCGCGGCGCTCAAGAGGTGGAGCTCGTCGCTGCCATCGCCGCTGCGCTGCTCTCCCAGGACTCCCCGATGGTCCAGCCCCCAGGTAATCTTGGCTCACATGGCCCAGCTCTATGGCCCCATCTTCAGCTTCTACCTAGGGCCGTACCTGGTGGTGGTCCTCTGCGACTTCCACAGTGTGCGCGAGGCACTGGTGCAGCAAGCCGAGGTCTTCAGCGACCGGCCACGGGTGCCACTCATCTCCATCTTCACCAAGGAGAAGGGTAAGCATCTGGGGGGCCCAGGGACCTCGTCAGTGGCGCGGGACTTGGAAGGAAGAAGCCTAGGAAGAAGCCTAGGCACTGCCAGGAGCGGCGATGGGGTTGGAGAGACACTGCGGGGTCAGGGGGTACCTGCAATGTATTGGGAGACTAGGGACTTGTGGCCCTAAGCAGGGCTTTCTGGGCCTCGGTTTCTCTATGTGGAAAACGAAGAGGTTGAACTACAGATGAGCTCAGAGATCCCTTCCATGCTCTAGTGAGCCTGTCTCTTAAAACATCCAGAAGCACTGTTGTGGTAGACTGGAAAAGCTGATAGGCAGTGCCTGGAGTCTTGGTGTTTGCAAAACATCTTCGTTCTCACTCATTTTCTCTTTCGACAAATCTCATTCGCAAAGGAGTGAGGAGAGGGACGGACCCAAAATCACAGTCCTCCCCTTCCCTGCTATCCCTTGGATTAATAAGCTCCTGATGGTATTATACCCCGGCCCTAATTTTCAGTGCAGGTGAAGTGCTTTTCCAATTCAGAGGATGCTTTAGACTAGAGCCTTTTGGTAGTCTGGTGGAGCTTTTGGACTGCTTAGGATAATGTTTTTACATGTATAAAATAAAATATGTAGCAATACAAAGGAAACCAACAATACTGAAATATCATTATCTATCTAATTTAAGAAAACAAGCTTAAGTAACCCAGGTTAAAACCCGATCTAAAAAAAGTCTGTAAGATGAAATTGGTTGGAAACTTGTACTGCAGTAGAACCTTATTTAATCCTTGCTCGAACAGTGATATCCATAGTAAACATTTCTCTTATCCATTTTCTGCAGAACTGGCATTTTCCAAAACACCTCAACCCAAAAAACTTCATTTTGAGCCATTTTTATAAATTTATCTGGAATGCCCATCTATTAAAGTGGATATAGAGAGCTGGCTCTGGAGCCAGGAAGACCTGGATTCAAGGCGTACTTCTAATAGAGAGTCTGTGTGACTCTAGAGAAGTCACAGGGCATGTGTGCCAAGTGGCTCTAGATGAGTTGGTAAGTGGTAGAGCAGGTGTTGATCTGCATAGAATACCAGTAAAACCACAGGAAATGTTCATGTGAAATATTCTTGAGTACAAATGGGCCATGTTCACTTAGTGAGTACAGGTGTCCCTAGACAATTAAAGTTTATATTCTATTTTCCTTCTGCTTCTGGGTAAGAAATTGTAGAAACAAGTGGTGATTTAAAAAAACAAAAAACAAAAAACCTTTCTTTTCAGTTCCAGTTTGTTAAAGCACAACAGATTACATTTGCATACATTCCCATAGGTAACCGGAAGCACTAAGGAGTTAAAAAAAAAAATACAAAACTGATTTGAAACAGCTGCTAGACTCATTAGAAATTGGCTTCCAGGAGATAATTCTGGCTAGATAGAAAATGCTACAGGAGATAACTTTTATTCCTGATCACAAACTCCTTTCTGGGTTTCATCTTTTTTTTTTTTCTAATTAGTCAAAAAATATTAAGCATCCACTATGTGCGAGGCACTGCCCCTAAGAGTCTTTATTTCTTGCCTGCTATCTTGTCTTTTTCTGTCCCTTATTAAGCAAATTTCTTGACTCTAGATTTTCAGTCCAGGTTAGCTTTTAAAATTTGAAAACTGTTGAATCAGGGCCACATTGCTGTCGTTCTTCATTTGGCTATAACTTCTCTAGGGTTAGTAAACTTGTCCTATGAGTATCAAAATCTGTGTTTCATCCTCAGATAATACTACCCAATCAGACTCAATCTGAAAGTCTTTGAGAAAATCAAAAGTAGCTGTGTGGGGGTAAGGAAAGGAAAGCTTGAAGGCTGGATTAAGGAGTGAATTCCTAAAACATGAACTTCATTTAGGAGATTGTTAGTTTGGCAAAGGAAATATATCTGGATCCTAGATCTGGAATTAATTTAACTTGTTTGATCTTGGGCAAATAGCATCTTCTCTGGGTGTTAGTTTCTTAATTTATAAACTGAGGGGCACGAACTAGATAACATTCTAGTTCTATCTCAGAATCCTATGAATTTGGGAAAGAAAATAAAGGCCAGTAGCACTGTTTTTTATTGATTGATTTACTGGAAAAACAAAGATGCAAGATACCAGGGTTACAGGTTCTCTATTGACTGTCATTTAATCTCTGTTTTTCCCAGTTAACTCAACTGTAAAATGGGGATAATGATAGCACCCTACTTCCCAGAGTTATTGTGAGGATAAATGAAATATATGTTAAGCAGTATGC
This sequence comes from Myrmecobius fasciatus, assembly GCA_023553655.1. Lineage (NCBI taxonomy): Eukaryota > Metazoa > Chordata > Mammalia > Dasyuromorphia > Myrmecobiidae > Myrmecobius > Myrmecobius fasciatus. The sequence continues at coordinate 182,334 of JAJPUD010000517.1, forward strand.
CAAGCACAATGCCTGGCACATAATGGGTGTTAAAAAATGCTAGCTACTGTTATTACCATTAACAAGATGATTGGTAATGTCCATTCAAAAATGGATTTTTAATGAATTGAAAAAATAAAACAAAATTAAGAAAATTTGAGGCCATTTCAGAATGGAAAAATATATACCCAGTTAAGCCAAATTGGGCATTTGAAAATGATACTGCTTAGCTCTTGAAAGCAAAGGAGATATAGAATTCCTTCCAAATTTGACTGATAATTGGAAAATGGGAGTTCTAAGTAATTAAATATTTGCATTTGATCTGAGAATGAAGAAACAAAAAATACATTTAAAATATCTATAAAATTCTGGAATGCAAATTTTTTTCTTTATTAAAGCTTTTTATTTTTCAAAACATATGCATGGACAATTCTTCAACATTAGCCCTTGCAAAACCTTGTGTTCCAATTTTTCCCCCTTCTTATGCCCTCCCCTAGTTCAATATATGTTAATCATGGTAAAAATATATGTTAAATCCAATATATGCATACATATTTAGAACTACATATTTATACAATTATCTTGCTGCACAAGAAAAATCAAATCAAACCAGAAAAAAAAAATGAGAAGCAAAATAAAATGCAAGCAAACAACAACAAAAAGAGTGAAAATGTTATGTTGTTCTCTCTGGGCCTAGATGGCTTTCTTCATCACTAAACAATTGGAACTGGTTTGAATAGTCTCATTGCTGAAGAGAGCCACATCTATCAGAATTGATCAATCATATAATCATCTTGTTGCCCTGTATAATCATCTCCTGGTTCTACTCATTTCACTTAGTATCAGTTCATGTCTCTCCAGGCCTCTCTGAAATCATCCTGCTGGTCATTCCTTACAGAATAATAATATTCCATAACATTCACATACCATAACTTATTCAGCCATTCTTCAATTGATGGGCATCCATTCAATTTTGGAATACTAATTTAAATTGAAGATGATGAAAACAAAGGCTATTAAATTGGAATATTATGTTAGGGGGAGTATTTTATTATAAGTAAAGGATTTGCTTAGAAATAAGAGACAAAAAGTAACAACAATGTCATTGGTTTTGGAACCTGGGTTATATTTTCTTACAGTTATTTGTGATGGATACTGGTCTCATTTAAGATTTCTATAAATTAGAAGAATAGTACAGTGATATTTTCAAGTATCCAGCTTATGCTAAGATCTAGAAAGTGAAATTAATTACAGGAGGAAAAATCTTACTCTGGGTGAAAGGGGCAAAAAGCAGAAGAATTTCCTTATAGGTAAGTAAAATATTTAGGGGAAAAGTAAAATCAATTGAGCTATTTTGCCTCAGGAAAGAGATTTAAATAACATTATAGACTGCTGAAGATAACATATTCATACAAGCTCTGGTCACTGCACTTCAATGAAGTCAGTCATTTATGTGTCAATCAGGGCAGCTAGATGGTTCAGTGGATAGAACATTGGGTCTGGAATCATCAAGATCTGAGTTCAAATTTAGCCTCAGACACTTGCTTGCTATGTGAACTGGCTAAATCACTTAACCTTTGTTTGCATAATCCACTAGTGAAGGAAATGGCAAACCACTGCTCCAGTATCTTTGCCAAGAAAGCCTCTGTACAATAGCATCCAGAGAGTCACTGAAAATCAGACTGACTGAATGACTGAACAACAACAAATGTGCCTGGTACTAAGAACAACATAAATGGAGATTACTGAAGCAAAGCTACAAAATGATCCAGAGAAGAAAAGGTTTTATACTTGGAAACATTAGAATTTCTGTTCAGTTTAACAGATGATATATTATGAAATATGATATATATTAAATACTTTTAAAGATAAACCAAAAAATGTTCCTCATTGTATTTCCAGTTTTATCCTTAAATGTCCTGACACATAAGATTTACTGTGATTTTCACAATATCTCTGGGAAGCAAGGTACTATTATTATCCCCATTTTACACCTGAGGAAACAGGGAGGGAGGAGGATAACTGACAACTAGTAAGTGTCTAAGACTGGAATTGAATTTTTTCTCTGACATTTATCACTTTCCTTCAATCATTTTAGCCAATCTGACTGGTGTAAAATCATATCTCAAGGTTGTTTTTACTTAGGGAAAAATTTATATCTCTAATTGCTTACAATAAAAGAGAGAGAGCTAGTCAATTAATTGGGCATTCAATTAAAAAAACAATTAGGGGAAGAATAAATTAAAAATCTCCAGTTAAACACCAAAATGGAAATCCTGAAAATCAAAGAAAATATTAATAAACTTGAATGTAAAAAACAAAAAACAACTACTAAAACTAGGAACTAGTTTTATGAAAAAGCCAGTAAAATGAATAACCCTTGGGGCAGCTAGGTGGCGCAGTGGTTAGAGCACCAGCCCTGAAGTCAGGAGGACCTGAGTTCAAATCTGGTCTCAGACACTTCCTAGCTGTGTGACCGTGGGCAAGTCACTTAACCCCAATTGCCTCAGCAAAAAGCAAAAAAAAAAAAAAAAAAAATGAATAACCCTTTGCTTAATTTGATATAAAAAGAAAGAAAATCAAAATTATTATCAAAACTGAAAAGAAAGAATGAACCACAATTAAGATAAAATTAAAGCAATCATTAAGAGTTATTTTGCCCAATTATATGCTGGTAAAACTGACAATCTAAGTTGAAATAGTTATAAAAATTTAAAGTGTTCAGATTAAAAGTAGAAAAAAAAATTTAAGTAATTCCATCTTAGAAAAAGAAATTGAACAAGCATCATTGATCTTCAAAAGAAAAAATGCTTAGGCCCAAATGGATTTACAAATGAATTCTACTAGTACTTTGAGAAACAATTCCAATACTATATAAACTAAATAAAAATAGGGAAAGAAGGAGTCCTGTCAGATTCCTTTTATGGTACAAAATATAGTTTTGAAACTTAAACTACACAGAGTGAAAACAGAGACAGAAAACTATAGATCAATTTCCTTAATATTGTTATTATAGATCAATTTCCTTAATAGTGATACAAAAAATTTAGATAAAATACTAGCAAGGAGATTATATTATATATATCACAGAGATCATGGACTATGACCAGGTGGGATTCATGCAGGAATACAGGCTGTTTCAATATTAGGCAAACTATCAGCATAACTGACTTATCAATAATAGAAAGAACAAAAAATATGATTAACAGGTGCAGAAAAAGCCTTTGACAAAAATGCAACATCCATTTTTTAAAAAAGTACTAGAAAAACACAGCAATAATGAGATTCTTTCTTAATGATCTGAAACCAAGAACAAGCATTTTCTATAATGAGGATAAATTTGAAATCTTCTCAGTAAGGATCAAGGGTGAAGCAAGGATGTCCATTATTACCACTGTTATTCAGTATTGTACCAGAAATGCTAGCTCTAGCATTAAGTTAAGAAAAAAAAATTGAAGGAATAAAAACAGACAAGAAAAAACTAAAACTACTAATCTTTGCAGATGATATGATATACTTAGAGAACCTTAGAGAATCCATGTAAAACTAGTTGAAACAATTAACAACTTCAGCAAAATTGCAAAATATAGAATAAACTCTTATATTCATCAGCATTTATATAAACTTTAAACAAAATCCAGCAGGAAGAGATAGAGAAATTACATTTTAGATGCACATAATGTAATATAAATTGGGAGTCTACCTGGCAATTCAAGCCTAGGAAATATAAGAACACAATTGCAAAACATGTTTCACACAAATAAAGACATCTAAATGTTGGAGAAATCTTAATTGCTCATGGCAATACTAATTGCCAATATATATTGGCCAAGCTGATATAATAAAAAATAACAATTCTAGCTATGATAATTTACTTACTTAATATCAATCCCTAATATAAAATATTTTATAGAACAAAAAAAAAGTAACAAAATTTATCTGGAAGAACAAAAGGTCAAAGGAATATCAAGGAAATATCAATGAAAAAAATGTGAAAGAAGGTAGCATAGTACCTTCTACATTACAAACTATATTCTAAGCAATAATCACCAAAACTAAACTGGTACTTGCTAAGAAATGGAATAGTCAATCAGTGGAATAGATTAGGTATATAGTACAGTGATAAAATGACTATAAAAATCCAAGGTTTGAAAAACTCAAAGTTTCAAGCTTTGAGGGTAAGAACTCATCATCTGAAAAAAGTTCCTGGATAAACTAGAAAGCAGTTTAGCAAAAACTAGATACCAATCAACATCTCACACCATATACCAAGATAAGGTCAAAGTAGATAAATGATTTAGATATAAAAGAAGATTTAGATGACCAAATAGGAGATAGAGGAGACCACAGGAAGTCATAGATAATTTTGATTAAATTAAATCATAAAGCTTTTTTCACAAATAATAAGGAAAACAGTATATTGGGGATAAATTTATGGCAAGTTTCTTATTAAAGGCCTCATTCTCAAGTATAGGGAACCAAATTTATAAAAAAATAACTTCCTCAATTAATTATTCAATTAATAAGTGGTCAAAGAATATGAACATACAGTTTTCAGAAGAAAAAATCAAAGATATTAATAATCACACAAAGTGCTCCAAAGGACTATTGATTGGAGAAATACAAAATCTAATAGCTCTGAGATCCTGCCTTATACCTGTCAAATTGGCTAACATGACTGAAAAAAAAAATGACAACTACCAGAGAGGATGCAGGAAAATTGGAACACTAATGCACTGTTGGTAATATTGTGAACTGGTCCAACCATTTTAGAGAACAATTGGAACTGTGCCCATTAGAGCTATAAAACCATATATATATATACCCTTTGACCCAGCAATATCACTTCTAGAGAAGAAAAAAAGGACCTCTTTGAACAAAATATGACAATTCTTTTTATGGCGGCAAAGAATTGAAAATCAAGAGGATGCACATCAATTGGGGAATGGTTGAACAAGTTGTGTTATATGATTGATACCTTAAGAAATAAATATAAGAAATGATGAGCAGGATGATTTCAGAAAAACCTGGGAAGATTTACATGAACTGATATAAAGTAAAATGAGAAGAACCAGGAGAACATTGTATATAGTAATAGCAATATGGTAAGGATAATCAATTATGAAAGACTTAGCTACTCTCTCTGATCAACACAACAACCCAAGATAATTCCAAAGCACATATGATGAAAAATGTTACCCACCTCCAGAAAGAGAACTGATAAACTCTGAATACAGATTTAAACATATGATTTTTAATTAATTTCTCTTACTTTATTTTTCTCTATTTTCTTTTGCAACATGTTTAATATGGAAATATTTTTTGCATGACCTCTCATTTATAATTGATATCAAATTGCTTGCCTTCTCTGGGGGGAAAAGAGGGAATAAATTTTATATTCAATCATCAAATTATGATTTTAAGAATGAAGTGTATTAATGTAATTAATCTTTCAAGAGTGAAGCAAATTTCTGGATAGTTTTAAATTTCATCCCTAGAATTAGGCAACAAATATTTGAGTGCCTTGGGTATGTTTGTAAGAGACTCAAAGAACTATTGGATAGGGTCCCTGACCTCAAAAAGTTCAGAAGCTACCGTGTTAATCCAAAAGGAAGATGAATTATGCATTTAAAGTGATCTCTGTTGACAAAAATGTCATACAAAATGTTCTTTTTACATGTCTGTAATTAATATGCAATATAGATAGGACCTAGACTTGTAACTTCATGGTATAAGGAACTCCTGGTGAGGAACTCTCTAGTGCAATTTATAATCTTAGAGAAAGTGCCTAAAGTACACACTTGGAATTCCTGGTGAGGAACACTGTAATGAAATTTATAATCTTAAACAAGTGCCTAAAGTACTGATTTGTCCAGAGTTACACAGTGAACTCAGGAAGATGAGTCTTTTAGACCCCAAGCCCAGAACTCTATCCACTGAACTACCTAGCTTTTCTATTTGAGTAGGATTTTGGAATAGGACAATAAAATAGCAGTTTACCCTAGCCATCCAGCTATGCCAGAATATTATTAATTTTCATTCAATCATATTCCAAGTCTAGTGACATTCAACTGAGTTTTAGGTTTTCTACCTTCTTATGGAAAATGATAGCTATTTATAAGGGGAATGAACAGTGCATTAAGAATTGAATGTTAACTCTGCAACAGATCAGCTGTGCAATCTTGGGTAATTTCCCTTCCCTGGATCTCATTGTAAAATAAAAGGATTACACAAAAATATCTACAAGGTCCTTCCCTGCTCTAAAACTCTATGGTTCCAGCTTGTTCCTTTTTCATCTTACACAGAATAGGTACTTTAAAAAGGTTTTTAAAATGAACTTAGCCTGAACTAAATCATTCTTTTCCAACTCCTCCCCTCTCCTTCCAAATCCTCCTAACCAAAAGTATTCCACAGTGCCTGCCAAAGTTGTCCACTGTGTCCTGAACTATCATCAGTCAACTTGATTTTTGTCCTGCCACTGTCAATGATTTTCCCTCACTTAAACTGAATTCATGCACAAGTCATCGTCATGGTGTTGCTGGTCCTCTTAGGAAAAAAAAAAAAAAACAAAAAAACCCTAAAGGATGAACAGTAGCTGTAGTAATTGAACTTAAGTAGCCAGGGAACTGATGTCATTTCTTTTACTACTGAAATGTTTGACCAAATTCTTGTCTGACTACCTTGAAAGACTAAGGAGAAGTAGCATTTTAGATCTAGGAAGGGAAAGGAAGAGAAACATGGAGGCTTAATCTCCTCAGCATACAGATGAAGAAACAAGGACTCAAAGAAGTTGGGTAACTTTTCCCCAAAGTGTGTCACTCAGGAGGTAAGTAGAAGATCAGGATTCTCCAAGTTATATCCATGGCTCAAATATAGAACCCAATAGCATTTGAAGATATATCTTTGTTATGAGACAACACCAGCATTTTTTATTTGAAGACCAGGATGAGTTTATTTTTTGTGTAAAATAGGGATAAAAATAATACTTAACTCTCAGAGTTGTTGTGAGGATAAAATAAGAAAATTTTTATAAAGCACTTTGCAAACCTAAAAGTGTTTTATAAATGCTATTGTTATTATACAGGTTATCTGTCCTATTAAATTGTAAGGCTTTGGAGCTCAGAAACAGTGTTATTTCATCCTTTCTGTGACTCTTGGCACTTACGTTTTGCGTTAGTAGTAAATATTTGTTGAATTGGATTGGACTTTTATAGACTGCTATTATGTAAAGCTATGTAATTGCCCTCACTCTCATTCATGACAACAACAGTCTCTTCTCAGGAAAAGAACTTCAGATGGGTAGGGACAGTAGGGAGTAGAGAAGGTAATAGAGATTTTTAATTTATCAGAAATGTCAGGACTGGCAGTGGAGCTGAGCCCTAGTTTGAGCCTTGCAGTCAATCCATATTGGCTGTGTAATCATGGGCCCAAGCCATTTGACCTTTTGGTGCCCTGGGCAGAGTTCACTCAAATTATAAAGATGGTGACCGATCTGCATGGGTGGAAGGAGTTTCCACACTGGGAATATCCGGCTCTGATGATCTTGTAGGCTCTGACCAAAACCACAGAAAATGTCAGAAGGTCCTGAATACCAGAATGCTGATTGTGCTTATATTATTGTTCAGAAGTTAGTTTCATTTTAGGGTCAGATTATTGGTATTTAAATTTTTTTAAGCTCCTGTAGGAAAAAAAAAACCACACACACAAAGTTAGTGATTTTTAAAATGTTAATGATCAAGGACTCAATGGGGTTTCAAATTTAAATATTTTTTTTACTTCACCAGAAATCATTACTTAATTACTTAATAATATTGTTGTTCCATCAAATAGGAGATAATTGAAAAAAAATATGGTTAGAAAAGATCTTGATAGATTTCTGATTCTTTGGGGGCAGAGCCAAGATGGCGGAGTGAAGACATGACTCTCTGTGACCTCCTCTGACTTTCTCTCAAACCAACAGCAGATTAAGCCTCTAAACTGGTTCTGGAGTGAAAGCTCCCCCAAATATTAGAAGTATAACACATTCCCAGAAGAAACTACCTTGGAAAAGTTCTGAAGCAGGTCTGCTTCAGACGGGCAGGGGGTCAGACAGTTTGCTGAGATCAGGTGCAGCTCTGGGAGACAGGGCAGGAAGCCGGGCTGGACTTAGTGTGGCATGTTCTAAGTACCTGGAAAGTCTTATCTGAGGCTCTTGGGCCACTCTGCCCTGCTTTCGGGCAGGTGCTTTGGCAGATCTGTCTTTTGTAAAAGGTAGATCGTAACCCACTGCAAACTCGGGACCTAGCCCAGGCGGCCCAGCACCAGAAAGCAATCAGCCAAATTGCCCCAGGGCAAATTAAAGCAGCTGATACCTCTCTGCTTTAAACAAATCCCAAGCTTTTTATAATGAGTAAGAAGCAGAAGAGAGCTCTCACCATAGACAGCTGTTATGGAGAACGAGAAAGACCCCAGATCCTGAGGTTCCTGGAGGTAAAGCAATTCCAGAGGAAGCCAAAAAGGGAGATATGGTCTGGTCCCCATTTAACAAGGCTTTCCTGGAAGGTTACATAAAGAATCTCCAAAGAGAGTGAGAAGAAAAATGAGGAAATGAAATGAGGTCATTGCAAGAAGGAATGGAAAAAGCATGTAATGCTCTACAAAAGAAATATGAAAAAGACACCAATTCACTGAAAAACAAAATTGGTGAAATGGAAAAAGAAAGCAATGAACAAATTCAATTGGCCAGTTACAAAAGGAGCTAAAAAAGGTAACTGAAGAAAATAATACTTTAAAAATTAAAATTGAAAAAATGGAAGTGAATGTCTCAATTAGACTTCAAGAATCAAACAAAAACAAAAAATGAAAAAATAGAAGAAAATGTGAAATATCTCTTAGGAAAAACAACTGACCAAAAAATAGATCTAGGAGAGACAATCTAAGGATTGTAGGGCTTCCTGAAAGCCATGATGAAAAAAAGAATATTAGACATCATCTTACAATAAATCATAAAAGAAAACTGCCCTGATGTTTTAGAATCAGAAGGCAAAATAGCCATTGAAAGAATTCACTGATCATCTCCTGAAAGAGACCCCAAAATTAAAACCCCAAGGAATATCGTGGCCAAATTTCAGGACTGTCGCACCAAGGAAAAGATATTGCAAGCAGCTAGAAAGAAACAATTCAAATACCGAGGAACTGTAATTAGAATAACACAAGATCTGTCAGCTTCCACATTAAAGGGCCTGGAATCAGATATTCCGAAAGGCAAAGGAACTTGGATTACAGACAAGAATAACATCCAGCTAGAATGAGCATTATTTTCCAGGGAAGAAGATGGATATTTAATGATATAGATGAATTTCACCTATTTCTAATGAAAAGATCAGATCTGAACAAAATATTTGATCTCCAAACACAGAACTCAAGAGAAGAATAAAAAGGTAAAAAGGAAAGAACTCTTGAGAACTATATTTCTACTATGGGTATACTCAAAGAATGGGGGTATAATTTTTTTTTTACTTTGATAAAATGAAAAAGAAACTAGAGGTGGAAGGGCTAACATACTGGAAAAAGAGGGGAAAGAAGGTTTAAAAAAGTAAAAAGAGGTAAAAATAAGGCAAAATCTCATGAAGAGGCAAAGAAAACCTAATATAATTGAGGGAAAGAAGGGAGGCGGATGATCATTGTGTGAATCTTACTCTCATCAGATTGGGCTCTAAAAGAGTATATCAGACGCATTTGGTTTCACAGAGAAACTTGTCCCTCCTTATAGGGAAATGGGTGGGAAAGGAGGAAAAGAAAGGGATAGACTAATAGAAGGGAAAATAGAAGAATTACAGGAAAAGTGATTTCTGATTCTTACTTTATAGCCTCCTAGAAATAAATCTGTTCTAGATTTTTCTTGCACAACAAGATAAGTGTGGAAATATGTATACAACGATGATCAATTCTGATGGACATGGTTCTCTTCAGCCATGATGTGATTCAAACCAGTTTCTATTGTTCAGCGATGAAGATAGTCATATACATCCAGAGAGAGGCCTGAGGGAACTGAGTGTGAACCACAACACAGCATTTTAACGCTTTCTGTGAATATTTCCATGCATTTTGTTTTCCTTCTTAGGTTGTTTTTTTTTTT
>JAJPUD010000517.1:192529-210010 GCA_023553655.1 Myrmecobius fasciatus
GGGGTGGGGGGAAGGAGGGGAAAAACTTGGAACAAAAAAAAAGTTTTGCAAAGGTCAATGTAGAAAAATCACTCATATGTTTTGTGAATAAAAAGCTTTTAATAAAAAAGGAAATATGTATACATATATTCAATTTGTCAAGTATTTTAACATAATTAACATGTAGTGGACTTCCTGCCATCCACGGGAGAGGTGGGGACTAAGGGGGAAAAATTTGTAACAGAAAGCTTTGCAAGGGTCAGTGTTGAAAAATTACCCTTGCATATGTTTTGCAAATAAAAAACTTTAATTAAAAAAAAAGATAAATGTGTTCTAATCTTTAGACAAGGTGCCTACCCTGCTTGTAAACACTTATTATTATCACTTCTTAATTCTTCATACAATGATCCCCATTATGAAGTATACAAAAAAAAAAGAAACTGAAGAATTTCAAAAATCACAACAAATAGGTATGGGTTGATTCATAAACTCAATTGATGTATTTGCTTTTATTTTTCTCCAAAAGAAAAAGGCTTAAATTAAATGTGCCAGAGAAATTTGCAAATAATATAGAGTGTGACCCTATTATTTCATTTGTATAGGGAATTCCAAGGTGAGGAAAATAGCAATGCAAGTCAGTATTTTCTCTGCAAGACTTAGAGAGTTGCTCAGAATGCTGAGATTTATCCAGGATTTCAAAGGCAGCATGTATCAATGGTGGAATTGAAATCCAGGTCCCTGGCTCCAAGGCCTGCTGTCTATCCTTTATACCACACTACCTTTCAGTTTCTAGACAATCTGAACTTGATCCAAAGTAATTTTAAAATACTACTTTGAAAGTCAAAGGCCTGAAAGCTATGGAATCAGGTAAAAAAGTTTTTAAAAATTTTTTAAAATGTTTGCTAGGGAAGGAGGAAAAAGAGAGACAGAAAGAGGGGCAGAGAAAGAAGAGGGAAAAATGATTTTTCAATAGAAATGAACTGGTCTACAATTGAGCAGGATGAGAAAAATATTCCTGATTGTCTTTGGCAAATTGAGAAGTGCTTTTTTATGACTCCTAATTTCTCCTAGAAATAAAGGGTCTATTTGACATCAGTAATTTTTTTTGGTTTGTACTACAAGACTGTGAACCATGGACACACTATGGTCTCTGGAGAATTAAAATTGTGAGTCACTGAAAGGGTTGGAGAGAAGTATGAAGAATTGTATGGACAAGGCATCATAGTTTTGGGTCTGTGGAAGCAGTAGATGGATGGTTATATAAGTAAAAGTGGGAAAATAAAAAAGTCATTTAGAAAGTTGAGCATTAAAGTTGCACATGCAACATTAGCTCAGGTAGTTACTTTAAAAAAATATTTAGTATTCACAAAATATATCTATAGTTGAATCTAGTTCTCTCTTCTGATTTCATGGACCACATCTACATATAGTTTCTCCTTCTGGTAAGAATACTTCTGTCAATAATGTTATTGTCTTGTATCCCTTTATTAGAGAAATCACTAATTAGTCTGAGACTAGTTAAGTCATTTGCTTAGACAGGACCCATTTTAAAGGGTTACTTAGCTTCATTCTTTTACTTAATTATACATTCTTACTCTACCTTGCTACCTGGACATTACATAGTCACAACCAAAGTCATAATTGGTCACAAAGGACTGCTCATGTTTATGTTATGTAATCTCAACTTGGCCCTCACTGCAGCAAGGCAATCCCTTTCTATCTCCCTAATTGATTCACTACCCCATTCCCCACAGATGCTTTTCTAAATATTTTCATCTCTTCTCAAATTTCTAATGGCTCAATATTTTAACATAATTAACATGTAGTGGATATCCTGCCATCTAGGGGAGGGGTGGGGAGTTGGGGGGAAAAATTTGTAACGGAAAGCTATGTAAGGGTTATTGTTGAAGAATTACCCACACATATGTTATGCAAATAAAATAAAATTAAAAAAAATTTCTAATGGCTCTCCTTCCCTTTATCTTCTCACCTGAAAACCTCACCTCACATCTCACTTAAAAAATTGAGACCATTTGCTGAGAATTTTCCCCTTTACTCCTCATCTCACATCACTATTTCCTTTTTAATCCCCAGTCTCTCTCATTTTAACTCTGTGATTGAATATGCACTCTCCAAAGTTACTGGTGATCTCTAAATTGTCAAATCTAATAGCCTTTCTTGAAATCTTCGTCATCCTTGATCTTTCTGAAGCTTTGGATGCTGCTGCTCACCATCTTTTCCTTGAATACTCTCATTTCCCTAGGTTTTGGTGATACCACTTTCTCCTGGTTATATTTCTACATGTCTGATTAATTCTCCTCCATCACTTTTGCTTTATCTTCTTCCAGGTCATATCCACTGGCAGTGTGTCTCTGAAGGGTTTGTTTCGGACCCTCTTTTTAATTTTATTTGGTGATCTCATCATCTCTCGTGGATTCCGTATCCATGCAAGTGACTTCTAGATTTGCTTGTCTAGTAGTGACTTGCCAAGAGTCATATAGCTAGAGTCCGAGGCCTGATTTGAACTCAAAAAGATGTCTTCCTATTTCCAATCTAAGTGCTCTATGTGCCATCTAGCTGCCCATGTTATCATACATGCTCCCTAAGTCCTTATTTGGCCTATTCTGTCTTAAAATCTTGAATCTTTATTATTAAATATTATTTACTAAATAGAATAACATAGGTCTAATCCAAATTGACTACTAAGGGGGATATTTGATCTTTTTGTTTCACTTGATTCAGTGATGTTTGTCTTCTTTGGCCCCTGAATGACTTGTTCTGTTGTACTCTGCTTGGTACCCTTGGTATTTTGTGAGGTCCCTTTGGATCTGTTCTTAAGAATCTTCTGTCTTCTTTCTGTCCTTGTAGTCATCAGTGCTTCATACAGTGTCTGTATTAAGCAACATCACTTACTTAATAAATATTTGTTTGATTCTAAAATCCAGTTAAATTAACAAATACATACCTTTTAACCAGATATTTTAAAATTTGTCTTTAGAGTATTAATCAGATAAACCAAAACATTGAGATCTTAAACAGGGTTCTTTGCTTAACACATATCTCCATTATAAGTCACCTGATAGTTACTCAAGATCTGTAACAAAAGTTTCAATGTTATATTGTAGTCTAATTTTTTTTGAGAACTTCCATGTTTCATTTCCCTCTTGAGATCTCCTCTTTTTTCTTTCTATCAACTATAAAGAATCATGCTGAAAGCAGAGTGATATAGTAACAATAACATGGGATTAAAAGTCATAAAACTTGGGTTTTATTCTTTTTAATTCTTCCACTGAAAAAGTCTGACAACTTGGAGCTATTTGGCTTTTGATTTCTTTTATCCTCTGTTCCCTCATCTGTAAGATGGGGGATGATATCAGTTCTGCCTACCCTAGATTGTTAGGAAAATCATGATACAAAGATAATCTATTTCTATTCAATATTAACAAAAAAAAAGGGAAATGACTTTCATAAGAAAAATTCCATTTAAAACAACTATAAAATGCATTAAATATTTGGGAAATTAAATTAAATTAGTGAAACATTGAATTAATAAACTACAAAAGTAGTCTAGTACAATTGTCCAGTGCTTGAGAAACTCCAGAACATAAATTACTGAGTAAGGATTTTTGAGTTAATTAAGAGCTTCTGGGAAATTGCGAAAGCAGAAATTAGATTTAAACTATTATCTTATACCATATTTCACAATAATTTCTAAATCCATATGTGGTCTCTATGTAAAAGATTGCATCATGGAAAAATATTATTAGAGAGTAGAAAGAGATCATTGTCCCAAATTTGACTAGAGAGAAATATTTTAAGAAAACAAAAGGCAAAGTGGATTCCAAAAGACAGCAGAGAGGACTGCTTACATAAAACGGAAAAAATCTAAAATCACTGTCTTTAAAATATGAGAAACTGGGGATGGAGATTGAGGGAGGGAAATTTTGCATCAGATATACCTAATAAAACTGCCATTTCTGAGGAGATGAGTGATCCAAAGATATAAACACACTTTAGAAAAGAATTGAATATTGGCAATAGCTATATGAAAAAATACTCCAAACAAATGATTGGGGAAGGGAAAGGAATGAACATTTATATATCACCTGCCCTGGGAATAAATAGTGTGCTAAAGTGTTTTGCTGACAAATATTACTTGAACATTTCACTTTCAAAGAGGATCAGTGACATCATAGGGTGATGTCCTGACTTAAGCATTAATTGGGTTTGAGTGAGGCAGAGTTACAAAAAGTCACTCTTTCTTCCAACGTCATCCAAGTCCAAAGGCAAGGCAAAAGTCAGGCAATTTGATGATGACCCAAGATGCAGTGGATGACCTTGGAGTTTCAAAAGTCTGAACAATCTCTAAGCTCCCTAAAGCTCCTGCATTTCATGTGGTCTCACTCTAGGCCTTGCTAAAATAAATCCAGTAAATGTCAAATGGTCATTCCCATTTAGAAACAGAAATAGGGCAGGGCCAATGTGGAAATGGCCAGATTTAAGCTCTCAATGTGTAGTTCATGAAATTATTCAAGTGTTACATGCACAGAAGACAGATTTAATTGTGGAAGATAAGGACATAGGGAATGTTTCCTGCAGATTAGGAATAGTATGTGACTTGTGTATTGAGAAATTGACTATATGGGCAAGCTGAGCATAGACATTTCATAATAAAAAAATTCCAAATCTGAGTTAGCTGTTAAATTAAATGAAGAGGAAAAAGCAATATCTACCCAAGGAAAGGCAAAAGAGCCCCAGAGCTCCAGAGAAGGTAGCAGAAAGAGATATAGAAGAAGGAAGAATATGAAAGGAGAGCTGGGGTAGAGAGTGGGAGGGTGCTAGAATAAACTTAGATGATTGATATTTATAGTTCTCTACGGTGTATTAGCTCATTTGGTCCTCATAAACACCCTGTAAGATACAGATATAATCTTCATTTTAAGATTTTATAGATAACAGAGTTTGACTACATGTAATAACTAGTATAATTCAATACGTCTGGCCCAAATCTCATACCTTTGCTCATTGTCCTCTATTGTACGAAGTTACTTCTTATTTAAGGTAGTCAGATAGGGATTAAAAAAATCATAATATGAAAGTCTATGAAAGGAGAGAAAATATATTGAAAAAAACTTTATCTAAAATTTAAGTAAAAGGAAAAGGACACGGTAGACGAACTCACAGAAAGGCATCTACTTATTTGAGGAGAAGGTAGTAACAGGGAAAAAATGAAAATAATGGCCTAGATCATATCAAAAGAAGAGAAATTGCTAAAAAATAATAATTAACATTAATAGAGCATTTCAGTTTTGCAAAGTACTTGACTTGTATTATTATATGATTTGATCTAAATTTAATTATTTACATGTGTTATGTCCCAGCAACTCTGTGTACTGGTAATGCTATTCTTATCCAAACTTTGCTGAATGGGCAATGGAAGCTGAGGTTAAGTGACTTGTTGGGGTCACATAGTTAAATATCTGAGGGAGAATTTGCACTCACTTTTTTCCTTTTTCATTTCCCCCCCTTTTTGATCTGCTTCTTCTTGTGTACATGCTAAATGTAGAAATACGTATAAAAGAATTGCACATGGAGGCTGGTTGGAGGAAGGGAGGGAGAAAAATTGGAACATAAGGTTTTGTGAATGTTGAAAACTATCTTTGCAGGTATTTTGAAAGTAAAAAGCTATTAGAGAAATGAGGCCTTTATTAGAAACACTGGATATAAACATTTCCCCCAGCTTTCTGCTTTTCTTCTAACCTTGGATGTATTGCTTTTGTTTATAAAAACCTTTTTAATTTTATATAATCAAAATTATCCATTTTGTATTTCATAATATTCTTTAGTTCTTGTTTGGTTATAAACTCCTTCTCTACAGATCTGAGAGGTAGACTATTCCTTGTTCTCCTAATTTTCTTATAGTATCACCCTTTATGAATAAATTGTGGACTCATTTTGACCTTATCTTGGTATAGAGGACTAGAAATTGGTTGATGCATAATTTGTGCCATACTAATTTCCAGTTTTGCCAGCAATTTTTGTCAAACAGTGAAATCTTAAACCAAAAGCAAGACTCTTTGGGTTTATCAAACATTGGATTACTGTAGTCATTGACTATTGTGTCTTGCAAACCTAACCTATTCTACTGATCCACTACTCTATTTCTTAGCCAATACCAAATGATCTTGATGACAATTGCTTTATAATATGGTTTTAGCTTTGTTACAGCTAGGCCACTGTCCTTTGCATTTTTTTTTCATTAATTCCCTGAAATTTTTGACCTTTTGCTCTTCCAGATGAATTCTATTATTATTTTTATCTAGCTCTATAAAGTACTTTGATTGGTATGGCACTGAATAAGTAGATTAATTTAGGTAGAATAGTCAGAATTTTGTATTAGCTTGGTCTATTCATGAGCATTTGGTATTCTTCCAGTTGTTTAGATCTAACTTTATTTATATGAAAAGTGTAGGCTCGCATAGTTCCTTGCTTTGTCTTGGCTGGTAAACTTCCAAATATAAGGTTTGTTTCTTTTCTTTTCTTTCTTTTTTCTTCCCTTTTCTTTTTTCTTTCTTTTTTTTTTTTTTTTTTTTTTTGCTGAGGCAGTTGGAATTAAATGACTTGCCCAGGGTCACACAGCAAGGAAGTATTAAGTGTCTGACAGATCACATTTGAACTCAGGTCCTCCTGACTTCAGGGCTGGTGCTCTATCTACTACACCAACTAATTGCTCCAGCTTTGTTTCTTTAGATAACAATCTGAATATATTTTCCAAATGGCAAATAAGCCAATAAAGCTGACAAGATCTCTGTGGAAGACAGAAGAAAGGTCATGACATATACTGTGCAGTGGTAATGGTTGAAATTGATTTTTCAGAGCTGGAAAATGGATGATTCATGAATTCAGTTAAGGCTTCATAGGACATAATGTAAAAGGAACTCTAAAGGTCCCTTTCTTATATAGATGAGTAAAACAGGCTTAGATGTTCAGTGACCTGAGTAGAGTCATAGATAGAAGGTATCTGCTGCAGCATTTAAGCTTCTTCTTTTTTTTTTTTCATTTTTTTAAGCTCTCCTTTTTCTTGATCTCTTTGGAGGCTTAACCATACTCTGGTTTTCTATGAAATTAAAATTGCAAATGTCAAGGGGGAGAGAAGAAGCATTGTTTCTCCTTTCAAGTATTCAGAAAGCAAAGAGACAAGAAATTAAAGTAGAAATATCAGCAATCCAAGGGTCAACCCGACAAGTTTGTAGAGAGGAAAATAAAAATGTTGAGAGACAAGAAAAATAATAAAGGCGCTCTCTTTGGCTGTCATGTTTTCAGAATGAAAAGAGGTCTTAGGCTTTGAGCTGAAAGAGATCAAAGAGGTCATGTATTCCAACCCTCATCATTTATTATGCTAATTGACTTGATCAATTATAAGATCACAGAGATTGGAAATAGTAGAGCCAAGCTTTGAATACAAGTTCTTCAGTGGAAAGAACTGTACCAAGTCATAGGATTAGAACTGGAAAGGAATTTAGTTCATGAGCTAAACAGAACAGCCTGGGCATAGCAAGTATCAAAATGCAAACCTTTTTACTATAAATATATAAACCACTTTCCTAAGTGTCAAGAGGAGGACAAAGGGAGTAAGGCAGTATTGTATCCCTTAGCATTGTGTCCTGAGCATCAGGCCATTAAGTACAACATCAAGAACAAAAACTGATCTGGTGATGAAAGCATAAGTGAAAGGCTTGATACTAAACAACTATAATCTAGTATTGGAAGAGCTACCATGTGAGTTCAGACCAGTTGACTAATGAGTGCAATAGTCTGCCTTTTCCAGTAGTATACAGGGATGGTTTTTTGGTTGGAAAGCTTGGTGGCCCAATATGAGGTTGACTAAAAAAAAAATTAGAGTTATGTCCCAGATGTCACTAAGATCCTCTAAGACAAATCACATTTACCCAGCTCTGTATAAAATCCTTTTCTCACAACAATGCTATGAGGCAGGCAAGGCAAGTGTTGCCTGTATTGGATAGATAAGGGAGCTGAGATTTAGAAAATTTAAGTGACTTTTCCTGAGTCATAAAGCTGGAATTCAAACCCAGTTCTCCTGACTCTCACCTCTAGCTCTTTTTCCAATTACTCTTAAGTTATAAGGGGTTAAATCATCCAGTGCCTATGTGTAGTCTCAAACATTTTTAAACTAAACAATCAATTGCACAATTAGCCATAGAACCAGAACTAAGAGGGCCAAGTCCTACAGGTATAGGAGATTAGAAATTCCCTGAAGGCAAAGGCTGTATCTTCTACTGTTGGGTCTCCCTTCCTTCCTTCCCATGCCTTAATATTGTTCAGAGATGGAGGAGCTTCCAATAAAGAAATGATAAGGTAAAAACATTATCATAGATGAGTTCAGATTTTACAGATGAGAAAACTAATACCCAGGGAGGTTAAGGGACTTGTCTCAGTTCACAGAGATAGCATCAATGATAGAATTTGAACTTATGTCATCTGATGCCCCTGGTTCACACTGCCTTCTACAAAAAAAGATGTCAGATTTGGCTATGCCCTGTGTAATTATATCCCCTTTTCTTTTTTTCCTTTCCTAGGCATCGTGTTTGCACATTATGGTCCAATCTGGCGACAACAGAGAAAGTTCTCCCACTCAACACTTCGTCATTTTGGTCTGGGGAAGCTCAGCCTAGAGCCAAAAATTATAGAGGAGTTTAAGTATGTGAAGGAGGAAATGCAGAAACACGGAGAAAACCCCTTTAATCCTTTCCCCATTATTAGCAATGCCATCTCCAACATCATCTGTTCCTTGTGCTTTGGCCAACGCTTTGAATATAACAACAATGACTTTAAGAAAATGCTTAATCTCATGTCCAGAGGATTAGAGATTAGCATAAACAACCACATTCTTCTAATCAACATATGCTCTTGGCTGTATTATCTTCCCTTTGGGCTCTTCAAGGAATTAAGACAGATTGAAAAAGATTTAACTGTTTTCCTGAAAGGAATCATCAAGGAACATCAGGAGACCTTGGATATTGAAAATCCCCAGGACTTCATAGATATGTACCTTCTCCATATGGAAGAGGAGATGAAGAATAACAGTAATAGTAGCTTCAATGAAGACTACTTATTTTATATTATTGGCGATCTTTTCATTGCTGGCACTGATACTACAACCAACTCTTTGCTATGGTGCCTTCTATACATGTCATTGAATCCTGAGGTGCAAGGTAAGTAATGGCTGCTTTGGTTATCTATGTTCTTCATTTAGGATTAGTCAATAAACATTAAACACCTATTATGTGCCAGCCACCTTGCTAAGCACTGGGGATAGAAAAATGCAAAAGATGTTTACAATCTAACAGGCTAGGTAACTACCCAAGCAAATAATGTACAAAACAAACTGTGTACAGGATAAGTAGGAATTAATTAAAAGAGGGAAGACACTAGAATTGAGGGGATATGGAAGGCTACTTACGGAAGGTAGGATTATAGGAATTAGAACCAGAAGGGATTTTGGTGACCATCTCCTCCAACTCTCTCATTTTGCAAAGGAAGAAACTGAAGTTAAGTGATTGGTTCAAGATTCCATAGGTAGTAATTAACAGATAGGATTTGAATATGGATCCTCCAATCACCTGGACCCCTCCTACTTTCCAGTCTTCTTCCATTGACACTGAGACTTTCTAGATTTTCTACACACATTGGCACTGTGACCTCCTACTTTTCGTCTCGATTGTTCTCCATACCTATAATACTCTTCCTCTTTCTCTCTGCCTCCGTTTTCCTTCAAGTTGCAAACAAAATTCTGTCTTCTATGAGAAGGCTTTTCTGATCTTCCTTAATGCTAGTACCTCCTCTGTATTGACTATTTGCAGTGTATCCTGAATATTTCCTATTTGTGTTTTTTTTTTTTCTCATGTTGTCTAGACTGATCGAAACTGGTTTTTGCAGTTCTAATTATCCCCAGTGCCAAAGTAAATGTTTAATGAATGCTTGCTGACTAACTTTGATTTCATAACCAATGCATGATGTTGCCTCCAGGGAACATTTAAATCATGGGTAAATAATCTCTTTGTTTTGGAATTGCTATCAGGACAGTTAAGCTGTGTCTAAGAGTTGTTTTGTCAACATTGGCAAGACCAAAACTTTGTTAGGAAAGAGAAGAAAAAAAAGGGGGGGGGAGGAGTAGGGAAATGGAAAGGTGGAGAGAGAGAGAAGAAAAAAGAAATTAAAAAGGAGAGGCATATATGGTACAATAGAGGATCTTCAGTGATTCCCTCATGTAGCTCACATTGGTACCATGTGGTGTCATAGATTGCTTATTTCTGATGTAAACATTTAGAGTACAGCACTGATTTCCAAAGAACCCATGAATGAAGAGGTGACAGTATAAAATCCATAGGATTTTAATGGTGAAAGCCAACCTTAGATGTCATCTGGTCTTAACTCCTCATTTTATAGATGAAGAAGTCTCAAGTCATCAATAACTTTATTGAGTACCTATTCTATGCAGGGTACTATGGGAGATACTAAGACTTGAAAACAACCCTTGCTGTCTGCAAGCATATAATTTGAGTGACACCAGTCTAGCCCTCCCCTCCATTCTTGTGACTTCATATACTCATATTGTGTTTCAAGAAATTTTGCAGAATGTTCCCTCCCCCTGTGTAAATTTCAGCATAGAATAAAATTTTCAAAGGTTTCCATGGCTAAATTTTCATCCTATAGCCAACCTTATGCTGAAGCATCCTGCATTTAGGGCTGTTCTATTAATCCATCACTGAGATAGTATTCAGTCTTTTCAATGTGGTACATCTCCCAGGACATATATTGTTGGCATTGCCTTTGACAGAACCAGCTCTATACATAAAAGGTGCTTAATAAATGTTTGTTGAAGTTGGAGAAAGACTCTGCATCTTGTATAGAAAGCTGGGCGGGAAAATCTGAACTCAAATCTGGCCTAAAATATTTTTAGTGTTTAGCATAGTACCTGACACAAAGTAGGCATTTAATAAATACTTAGTTTCTTCTTTCCTTCCTACTTAGCTTCAAGATTGAATGGGACTCTTCTCCATGTTGAGTTTCCTTCATATCTTCTCATCTCTCATTCCTTTTTCATGCAGAAAAAGTCCACAAAGAAATTGAAAAGGTCATTGGTTCTGACAGAGCTCCATCCCTTACTGACAAGGTCCACATGCCCTATACAGAAGCTACCATCATGGAGGTACAGAGGATGTCTGTGGTAGTCCCTTTTGCCATTCCTCACATGACTTCAGAAAAAACCAGTAAGTCTGTGCGTGATAGGTTGGTTTGTTGATGGGTATATTTTAAAAATTATTTTAAGGATGATTCCTTCTTCCACTATGGATGGTTCAAATCAAAATGTAGATGATTGTGTAATCCAGAAGCTGTCAACTCCATCTGCCTTAAGGCAGATCCAGCCATTAGATATCTTGTATGAGACAAGATACAGATAAAATGGTATATAACAATTAGGTATGTTTTATATTCCCATTTTGACCTTTAATCATTATTAAATTAATTTATTAAAAATTAAATATCTATTCCAGACATCCCAAGACTCCTAAATCTAAGACTGCTTGAAAAGTACTGCCTTCTGAAAATTCCCTTTCAGTATCCAGCTGTAGTAACAGAGAACTGTTTGAATGTGCAGTTATGTCAGTAATTAGGTGTCTAATCTTTCTCCTCTTTTCTCTGTCTCCTGTTCCCTGCCTAACTATGGCACAGGTAAGGCACAACGAGATAACAATAATAAGAGATACAAGCAGAAACTAACAGTAATAATAGCTAGCATTTATATAGCTCTTTAAGCTTTGCAAATCTTAGAAAATGCTGTCCAAAGATAGAATTAGGTATTTTATTGATATAGGGGGAAATATACTACATTTAGAATTAGAGGATTCAGTCATTTAACATCTCAGGGCCTTATTGTCTTCATCTGTAAAATAACGGGGGAGGGCATATGGCAGAGCAGATCAGATATTTTCAGACTCTCCAAATTTCCTCCACAAATAGAACATCATCACAAAATGAATTTAGGGCAGCAAAAATAAAGTTGTCATCCTAAAGGACCTCACTGAGGTCACAACCTCCAGGGGCTAAGGTTTGGCAGAGTGAAAAGTAGACACCTTTGGGTCAAATCCACTGAATCAACAAACAGCAGGCCCTGAGGGCAGCTCCTTTAGGAAGCAGACCAGACTTCAACCACTGACATCTCAGGAACCTCATAAAATTTTATCTGATGCTAAGGTAGGGAAGATTGAAGGATCTCCACTGTTTCAAGATACCAGCACTACCTCTGATCATATCTGCTGACCAGATATGATCCTTTTAGCTTTGGGTGAAAAGGAGTGAGCACATGCCATGACAATATAACAGGGGACAAGAACATATTTGGATCAGCATGGCTGGAGGGTCTACCTGTGATTTAGGGAAGGAGCGGAGTCTCAAAAGTTGAGCCCTGGACAGTATTCAAAAAATAAAAATAAAGAGGACCTGAGGCTTGAAGCAACATTGCTCATAATTTGGGATTAAAATCTTATTATAATAATAAGCTACTAAAAAAGAAAATAAAAATGAATAAACAAAGGAAAAAGAATCTGACCATAGAGAGCTACTGTGGTGTAAAAGATCTGGGTTCATATTCAGAAGAAGATAATTTTTTAAAAAAGCCATTCCTATCCCAAATTATAACATCAAATAGTCACAAATCCAAAAAGTTCATGGAAGAACTTACAAAGGAATTTTAAGAAATCAAATAAGAGAGACTGAGGAAAAATTAGAGAAAAAAATAAAAGCAATCTAAGAAAAATATAAAAAGATTAATCATTTAGAAAAAGTGGAAGAAAAGGAATTGAATGACATTATTGAAGTAGGTTAAGAGATTGAAAGAGCATAATTTTACACTGTTAGAGAATAATGGTTCACATGAAGAAATCATGTCTGAGGCATTTATCACAGGTCACATAGATTTGCCTTTTATTACATGAAATAATTCACAGACTCAACCAAATATGATTAAGCAAAGCAGAATCATAGATGATTAATGTTCTTTCAGGTTCAGGATCCTTTAAAGTCTCAGGGGAGAGGAGGAGCAAGGGCAGGGGCTAGGGAACAAAGGGAGGAATGTGGGAGGGATCAAGGAGGAATCAAGTGGAGAGTACTTGATGTTCAAGGAATTAAAAGGCATTCTTTGTAGGTTGGTATGTCTAAGAAGTCACTCTGAGGGGGCAGTGGTGGAAAGGGGCAGACTATATCCTTCTTTCTTGTAAGGGTCTATTATAGGATGGAATATAAGAATTGGGAAACTGGGGAGCTGGGGATTTAGGAGGTCAATACAGATTGGGCAGCAGTCTCTTTTAGGGATATAGTGCATATCAAATAAGTTGTGTATAAAAGATAAAGTACAAGCAGATATTATTCCCACATTAGCAATAAGCTTAAAATTGGCTTTTACATTGATGTAAAACAAAATAATCCATAAGCTATACCCTCTAAAAAAACTGATTGCACTAAAATTTTTTCCAAGTCACAATGAAGATGTTTCAGGTTTAGTTTCAATAATCATTAGAAAAACAGCTGGGTCTTACAGTTATATCAATAGCCAGTTGTTCTTACATATTGAAATATTTAAGGACCTCATTTCTTTCTTTTTTTTTTAAATTTTATTTTATTTGCAAAACATATGTATGGGTAATTCTTCAGCATTAACCCTTACATAGCTTTCTGTTACAAATTTTCCCCTCCAACTCCCCACCCCTCCCCTAGATGGCAGGATATCCACTACATGTTAATTATGTTAAAAAATACTTGACAAATCGATGTATACGTATTTCCAAACTTATTGTTGTGCAGGAAAAATCGTATCTACACGAAAGACATATCAGATAAAGGAAACACAATGTAAGCAAACATCAATCAAGAGCATGAAAATGTTATGTTGTGGTCCACATTTCACATCCCTCTCTCTGGGTGTATATGGCTTTCTTCAGTGAACAATTGGAAGTGGTTTGAAACATTTCATTGTTGAAGAGAGCCATGTCCATCAGAATTGATCATCATATAGTCTTGTTGCCATGTGTAATGATCTCCTGGTTCTGCTCATTTTGCTCAGCATCAGTCCATGCAAGTCTCTCCAGGCCTCTCTGAAATCATCCTGCTGGTCGTTTCTCACAGAACAATAATATTCCATAACATTCATGTACCATAATTTATTCAGCCATTCTCCAATTGATGGGCATCCCTTCAGTTTCCAGTTTCTAGCCACTACAAAAAGGGCTGCCACAAACATTCTTGCAAATGTGGGGCCCTTTCCTTTAAGGACCTCATTTCATAAAAATATATATATATATACACATATATATATATAGTATATATCCCTAGTAATAGGCAGATAACTAGGCCAAATCATAATCATTTACCCAATCATATTTGGGATAGAAAATAACCAAATTGTACATACTTGGATTATGCTCATGCCTTCTACTAATTACCTGCTCTGAATATAGAAGTTTTCTATAAGAAGAAAAAACAGGGACATGATTATAGCAGGACAAAACATCCTTAACTCTCTTTGACTTAAAAGTTTCAGTCATAAATGATAACCAAACATGCCAGACTCAGGGATAATTATGTGAGGAATATTCCTGTGGAAAGAAACATAATTGGGTAACTGAGCCAGAAAGATTCCAGGAAAGATTAAAGTTTTTCTCCCAGCTTTTTGTCCAGATGCACTTCACTTACATAGTATTGGTGGCATTTCTCTGGAATTGGTGGATTACCAACATAATGGTCCATCATTCACATGAATTCAAAACTCAAAAAACCCCAATATTAGTTATAGTCTAAAGAAAGATCTCAAATAACAAGTCCCATATCAGAGCTTCAGGAAAAGGGTTAAATTGCCAGTTTAATCTCAAAGTGGAGGACTTCATTTTGAAATTATCTCACACTCAAATCCATTCTCCTGAATCCCCAAAGGTTTTTTTTTTTTTTTTTTAAGGTGGCAGCAAACTGCTTTTCTATTTTCTCAAAATTCCCAAATTTTCAAATACTCTATTAAACAAATTGCAACTTTCTCTACTCTGTCTTTCTGTCCCAGCTGCAGTCAGGGAAGGAGGGAAGGAGTGGGGGGAAGGGAGGGGTAGAGAAGAGAAAGAGACTCTTTATCATAAAGTTCTTAAACACAGGAGTAGGGTCTTAGCTGTTTGTATTCAGGGATCTGGGCAGCTCCTATAGACTGCTCCAATTTCCCCTAAGCTTGTGGAACAGAAAAAATGTGGGTTTATGAAAGATAGGCTGGCTGGTGTTCATTTCCAGGGACCTATTACTGCTGCTTGGAGTTTAGGTGGAGAGGCAGCAGAAATGCTGAGGAGGGAGGTAATCTGGCCAGGATACACTCTGCAAATCTCCCCAAGAAAGAGAGGCCATGGAGAAAAACTAAAGAGGGTTTCACAAAGTGCTCTATAGAGCAATTCCACAGGGGACATCTCAGATGCTCCTTCCTGAAGTCTTAAATTGATTAATCTCAAAACCTCCAGATTCTGCTAAGATGTGGGGATTTTTAAAATAGTTTTTTTTTCTTTTCTTTTTTCTTTGTAGTCTAAGTCCTGACCACAGTAGTCTTTTTTAGTTATGATAATGGATCTGCTTTAAGTACAGCTTTTAAAAGCTTTTTTGTCTCCTATCTAAGCCACATTTAACCTAAAAGCCAGAGGAATAAATCTTTTTCTTTTTTTGTTGAAGTAGAGCTGGAGCACAAATAGAAACATTCATTTAAAATCTATAATTGAAAGACTCAGGAATGAGATGAGTTGTTTTTCGGATCTCATAAAGTTTGCTGTCAGCTTTTTGTTCCCTTTTGTAATTTTGGGGAGTACAAGATACCCCCAAACCATCCCATTCTCAGAGCCAATGCCCACTATCTCAGTGTCCTTGAGAAAAGTGGGGTACAGTAATGTCCTCAGAGGACACAACCTAGGTCAGGGCATCTCCTAAAAAGGTCTAAGCAACAGCCATACAATGTGCTAATTGATCCATGAGTATCTCCTAAATGTCTGGATTTTCAGAGACATCCCCCTCCCTCACTGCATTGAAAAGTAGTGACCTTATTCATATTCTTTCATCCCCATAATAGATGCCATCTATTTTTTTGGCACCAAATGAAGTGGGATAGGAAATTGAGAAAGCATAGTTTTAGAGTATTAGAGATAATAGTTTACATGAAGAAATTATGTCTTAGGCATTCATCACAGGTGACAAAGTTTGCCTTTTATTATGTGAAATAGCTCAGGGGCTCAATCAAATATGACTAAGCAAAGCAGGGTCATGATTAAGCAATGTTCTTCTAGGTTCAGGAAACTTTACAGTCTCAGGGGAAAGCAGGAGCAATGGCAGGTTTTAGGGAGTAGGGGAAGGAATGGAGGCCAGGGAGATCCCAAGGAGAAACCAGGTGGAGTCTGCCTGACAGACTCCCAGACTTGTCCAAAGAAATGTTAATGAAGACATTCCCAGAGGTTTAACAGGATAGATGGATTAGAGTTACTGACAATGGAGGCCAGATAAGCTGATTAAAAGTTCTAGCTTCACATTAATTATAAAATATCAAGAAATAAAACTAGAAAAACTAGAAGAGAATGTGAAACAGCTCATTAAAAAAACTAGAGAACAGATCAAGCAGAGACAATATAAGAATTACTTGACTACCTGAAAGTTATGTTTAAAAAGAGAATCTAGATACACTATGAAAGAAAATTATTAAGGAAAATTGCCTTAAAGTTCTAGAACAAGTAGGTGAAGTAGAAATACAAAAAAAAAGTTTCTATTCACCCCTGAAAGAAATCTCAAGTGGAAAATTTATAGCAATGTCTTAGTTAAGTTTCAAAACTCCCAGAGAGGAGAAAATATTGCAAGCAACAAGAAAAAAACAATTTCAATACTGTGAAAAAACAATCACAATTTCACAAGACGTAGAAGCTTCTACAGTAAAAGATCATAGATTTTGGAATTTTGTATTTCAAGGAGCAAAAGAGCAAGTGTTGTGACCAAGAATAGTTTATCCAGCAAAGTTGAGCATAATCTTGAATTTTTAAAAAAAATAGACATTTGTCAAACTGAAAGACTTTCAGTTATATGTAAGAAAAAAGACCAGAACTCAATGGAAAATTAAATATAAAAGTCTAGAAGAAATATAAAGAAACCATTAAAGATTAAGTATGAGAATTATTGTCAAACTTATTACATATATGAAAATATTATCAGTATTCTTAAATCTGTCACTAATAGGGGAGTTTGCAAGAAAGATTAGGGCTGAGTTGTTTCTGATGGGGTGATTCTTTTTTTTTTTTTTAATTTTTTTAAATTTTATTTGCATACATATATGTGGGTAATTCTTCAACAATAACCCTTACATTGCTTTCCGTTACAAATTTTTCCCCCCGACTCCCCACCCCTCCCCTAGATGGCAGGATATCCACT
>JAJPUD010000517.1:224565-269942 GCA_023553655.1 Myrmecobius fasciatus
TGTGTGTGTGTGTGTGTGTGTGTGTGTGTGTGTATGTGTGATTAGGTAAAAGAGGCCATTCTCTGCCTCATTTCTTACCTAGTCTTAATCACTCATTGGGCATTGCCTCAGTCAAACTGAGACCTGTTAAAACCCTTAGCTTAAAAAGGCCAAGGTCTCCCAATACATCCAAGGCTATCTCCAGTGTCCTGATCTACATCTTGCCACTGTACCTAGCTTACTCTAGAGAGAATGTGAAGCTTGTGACTTTGCATACCCCTGCCTCACTTAAATTCAATTCACTTGCATATCATTGCATCACTTCTTGATGTCATGGTCCTCTTCAAGAATGAAGGATAAACAAAAACAGCAATCCTGTTCTTAAAATACCTTCATAAGTCAAAAGCAAAATAAAACAACAACAAAAGCATGCCTTTCTTTGCCTACACAGAACGTAGCAACTGATTCAAAAAACAAATGTCATGTTTTAAAAGAACCTACATCAGGGATTCTTAACCCAGGATCTGTGAATCTAGATGAGAAATTAAAAACAAACAAACAACAAAAAAAAAACACTTTACATCTTTATTTTCTCTAACCTTTGTAATCCTATGTGTTTTATCATAGGTCTTTAAAATTATTCTTCTTAGAAAGGGGTTCATAGGTTTCATTAGGCTACCAGGGTTCTATCACACTAAAAAAAAAGATTAAGAAACTTTGAGCTAGATGGACTTAACTTATATTTCATATTCTAATTTCTTTCAATGAAACTATTTGGGAAAAGCTATTTATTGTTTTATTCTAGTCTACCACTTTAGGTGGTAGGCAAAATTCTTGAGTCAAATTCCTATGATTTTTTTTTCATTATGGAGAAAGAAAGAGTTTTTGGAGAATATTTTGCACATCTCTAAAAGAGATTAAGTATTTTCCCCTTTTCCATTAGGAAAATAAGAATGAACGAAAAAATAAGTAGTTATTAAACACATACTATACATAAAACATTTTGTTTAGTGCATGGGAGACAAATAGAGAAACAAGACAACCCTTGCTCTAAGAAGCTCACGTTTTTAAAAATTTGTTTTTTATATATTTTTCTAATTATACATAAAGACAATTTTAATATTACTTTTAAAAAATTTTGAGTTCCAAATTCTTTTATTCTCCTCCCCTCTCCTTGAGAAGGGAAGCAGTTTAACATAGATTACACATGTACAGTTATATAAAACATTTTCATATTAGCCATATTGTGAAAGAAAATAAAAGCCAAAAAAAAAATCTCAACAATAGCAATAAGAAAAATAAAGGAAATTTTAAAAAAGTATGCTTTGATCTGTAGTCAGATTTCATCAATACTTTTTCTGAAGGTAGATAGTAATTTTCATCATAAGTCCTTCAGAATTGTTTTGGATCATTGTATTACTGAGAATAAGTCATTCACAGTTGATCATTGCACATTTCTATTGTACAATGATCTTCTGGTTCTGTTTATTTCACTTTGTCTCAGTTGATGTAAATCTTTTTAGATTTTTCTGATAGCATCCTAATCATCATATCACATACCACAACTTGTTCATTTTGATGGGCATCCCCTCAATTTCCAATTCTTTGCCATCACAAAAATATCTGAGAAGTTCACATGCTGATGAGAGAGACAACCAATTATGGAAACTTGCAACTGCAAGTAATATGGAAGGTCCCACAGTATTTAGGGTATAGCAGTAAAGGTGTTAAGTGCTGATGTAGATGTAGAGCTGATAATTAACTGAGGAACCAACAAATTTGAAATAGAAATTGTTCACACTTTTACAGATCCATATTTTATATTCATGCATTCACAATCTTTTCTAAGTTTTTTTTTTCTAAATATAAAGTAATGTGAATGGGGAAAATAATAAGACTGGAGAAGACAGAATGTGCTTTGGAACATGTGACACTGGGCATTCTAACTTTATTTATGGAGTGTTAAGTTGATTGATTGGCTTTTGTGTTGTTTGAAAATGCTATAACTCTGAATGGATGTCATTTAATTGAATTGTTTAGAGCTGCTTTTATATTTAATTTGCATATTGAACTCTGTTGTGCATCATTTGCCACTGTAAATCAAATGAAGTTCAGCTAAGGCAGGATCCTTGTTCTCCTGGACATTATAGCAGCATAAGACACAAACATAAGAAACCTTGACATGATGTTGCAAAGAGTCTATGGAAGTATTAGAGAGTTGGTAAACACTACTTCAGAAGGTTAAATAAACAAATGAGGCATAGGATTTTAATCTCTAGAGAGATCAAACTGTGGCACTTGTGCACTTAGCATATTTTATCTCCCCAGCTGAAAAACAGAATTTTTTTTTTTTCCTTTCCTCTGGGGAGATAAGCAATCCTTAGCTATTGTTACTCTTTGGAAACTATGCAGAAAAAGAAAAAAATGGAGCGGCTGCCCTGGGATAAATAAGGACAGAAGAAGCCCTAAATGATCAAATTGGATAGGAATAAGACAGACTTCACAGTCTTAGCTCTTTGGAAATAAACACTCAGATTCCTTTTATTCATGATTGGATTTTCTGTTATCTTTTAATCCCAACTGAGTTTATCCACCATCCAGCATATAGTATTCTGTTATTGTTAATTGATTCTTGCTTTATAAAATGGAATATAATGTCAACTTAATAAAAATGTTGATAAGAAAATAAATCCATTGCGTAGAGATGGAAGTAATACATTCCAGACCTGAGTATAAATAATTTTTGGATTAGGGACCCGTAGTTCAAGACATTGGCCACATAGGATAATTCAGATTTGAATCTTTTTAAAACTGGAAAGTTCTTAGGATGAAAGACTTTTAAAGTTCTGTGGTATAGTGGATAAAGAGCCCCTAAGACATCAGGAAGTTCTAGGTGTCTCCTCTGCCACAAAATGCTAGCCTTGTGTCCCTGGGTAGAGCCCCAGGGAACTCTCTTAGGCTGCATGACAAAAACAGACAGTGATTTAGGAAAGATATCTTAGGCATCTTAGGAGAATTAGATTGTATTTTGGGCAATATATTTAACTATTGCCCCATGTTATATTTCTGTGTGTTTTTAATTTCTTTCTCTTCTGTATCAGGAATAGATTCCTTACTTAATTTACACATGAACTTTCATTGTTGCTAACCAAAGACTTTTTAGTCTACTTTATTATATCCTGCTTTGTATGACTGCCAATTAGTACAGAAGTGAAATTTTTGTGAGAAGTTAAATTCATCAAACTAAATCACTTGAAAAACTTATTTGTATAAGAATTTACTTAATTTGTAAACCATATCTCTTTTTTGCATTATCTTTGTAAAAAAGGAAGCATTTTATGGTTTTTGAGTGCTAAAATAAATTAAATTTTTTGCTTTGTCATTATTTTTTCATTCACCCAGCAATTATTAAGAGGCTCTGTGTGCAGAACACTATTCTTCGAAGGCCCCAAGAGGAGAGAAAAAACTTCCCAACAAACTGATCCCCGACCTCATAGAGACTTATCATCTAGTAGAGATAAGACATAAACACAGGTAATGGTGAATATAGAGTGTTATATGATAAAGTGTGTTTAAAAAGATGGAAAACAAAGTCCTCTATTAGGCCCGAGAGAAAAAGTCTTTATTGACTAAAGAAGATGGGAAAGACTTATGAAGGAAATTGGTATTTAGGATTAGGACCAGGGCTGGTAATTCAACAGGCCAAGAGAAGAAGGGATAAAATCAACAAAGGCAAAGGAAGTGGGGAGCACAAGTGTTTTGGGAGAATGGAATGGGATCCTGGGTGGTTGGATCATCAAATATGTGCAAGAAAGTATTGGAAGATAAGACTGGAAAATAACAGCATTCCATACTATTACTACTAATCTATTAAAATTTTAAGGTTTGCAAAGTGCTTTACATATATTATCTCATTTGATCCTCAAATGTACTATTACTATTTCCATTTTGTAGATGAAGAAACCGAGGCAGACAATGGTAAAGTGATTTCCCCAAGGTTAACAGCTAGTAAATTATTTGAGGCAGGATTTGAATTCAAGTTTTCTGTATTGTAGCTTTGGTACTGTACTGTCTGTAGTGGCTTATAAAATACATATTAAAGCCTTAGTAATGACAAAGTTACATATTTGAAAACTGAATCTTTTCTCAGTAGGAGCTCTGAGAAGAACTGGGAAAAAAGAGTTTTATGGAATTTGCAAGGGTTATTGCTTTCTCTGTCTTCAAGTGACAATCTCTCCCTTTCTGCCCACAGGCATGACATTTATTTTATTTTTAATAGTTGTTTTAATTTTTTCAACTTACATGTAAAGACAGTTTTAACATTCATTTCTAAAAATTTTGAGTTCCAAATTTTCCACCTGCCTTCCCTCTCCTGTACTTAAAAAGGTAAGAATTTTAAATAGATAATATATGTGCAAACATGTAAAACATTTCCATATTTGTCATGGTATAAAAGAAGAAAGAGACCAAAAGAAAAAATAAAGATTAAAAGATAAAGTAAATGAAAATAGTATGTTTCAATCTGTGGTCAGACTCCATTAGTTGTTTCTCTGGATATGTATAGCATTTTCCATCACGAGTCCTTTGAAATTGTCTTGGATCACTGTACTGCTGAGAAGAGCCTGCTGCTTATTTCTTATAGCACAACAGATTCTATTATATTTATATACCACAACCTGTTCAGCCATTCTCCAGTTTCTAATTCAAGAAAATATTTAGATGAATTTATAATTCAGTTACCAACTGTGACCTATGACTAAAATAATGCTAAAAGAGCAGACTTAGGGGAAAAAATTATGCATCATTAAACTTTCAATTCCCAGACCATAATTTGGCAGAACCTTTCAGCATGTTCCTCTCCCATAGCAAATTAGACTTGAAAAAAATAATTACATATTCTCTTAAAATCTTTGGAGCATAACATAGCAGAGTGGCAAGTGGATAGAGGAAAGATGGACATAGAAATAAGACCTAAATTCAAGTCTTATCTCTGATAAATACATACTATGTGACTTTATACATGTCACTTCTCAAATCACAGCATGAGGACCTTTGTCACTCTCCAGGACCTCCAGGTCAAAATTATCTTCATAAAATACTATGACAGTTTAGTTTCTAATATAATAAATATCAAAAGATATAAATTATGGAAAGATAAGCTCTTGGGGAAGAGGGTCAATAATTTTTTTTTAAAGAGTAAAAAGGGGCCTTGAAACTAAAAATTTGAGAATCACTGCTGTAGGCAGTTTCTCTAAGACTGTAGACATACTTTAGAGATATTGTGGGTTCAGTTTTAGATCACTGCAATAAAGTGACTGTTACAATCAAGTAAGTCAGGTGATTTTTTTGTTTTTCTAGTCTGTGTAAAAGTTATGTTATACTATACTAAAGTCTAGTGTGTGATAATATGTCCAAAAACAATGTACATATCTTAATTTAAAAATTGCTAATTTTTTGCTTTATTGCTAAAAAAAAAGATACTAACCATCATCTGAGCTTTGAATGAGTCATAATCTTTTTTTGCTTGAGGGAGCATCTTCCCTCAGTGTTTATGGTTGCTGACTAATCAGAAGGGTGGTTGCTCAAGCTTGGGCTGGCTGAGTCAGTTTCTTAAAATGAGACAGCAATGAAGTTTGCCATGTTGATTTACTTTTCCTTTCACTTGAACATTTAGAAGTCATTGTAAGGTTATTAACTGGCTTGATTTTAATATTATGTCTTAGGGAATAGAGAGGCCAAAGGAAAAGGGAGAGAAGTGGGAAACAGCCTGTTGGTGGAGCAGTCAGAATGCATTTATGATTGTTTCTTGTCTTATATGGGCTGAGTTTTACCTCAAAACAATCACAATGCATAGTAATATCAAAACTCGCTGACTACAGATCACTATGACAGGTATAATAATGATGAAAATATTTGAAATCCTGTGAGAATTGCCAAAATGTGAGATAAAAATTAATAAATTAATAAAAAGAGATAAAATGTGAGCACATGCTGTTGGAAAAATGATAGATTTGCTCTATACAAGGTTGCTGCAATCTTCAATTTGTAAAAATTGCAATATCTGAAACAAAGTATAATAAAATGAGGCATGTCTGCATAGGTTTCAGAGAGGGTGCTGACCTGCATTAGCAAAAGGAATCCCTTGACTTTCAAAGTTCATCATATGAATTAATTTAACAGATCTAGTCTCTATGTAGAGAAAGACTAGGAAGAAGATACTAGAATAAGAAAAGTTTCTAGTCCGATTGCTATCATGGGAGAATAAGGAGGTAACAATGTTATTTATGTTACCTACAGTTTGAAAAACAAATATACTTAAGAGTAGAGATGGGTATTTTTTCTTTATTGCTGTGTATATATGCTACTATTTGATCTGGGAAGTGGGGTGTGTGTGTGTGTGTGGGGTGTGTGTGTGTGGGGTGTGTGTGTGTGTGTGTGTGTGTGTGTGCACATTACATGGACATACTGCCTCTTTTTTATGTTTATGAAGTTACCAATACATTTTTCTTCCTTTTGTCAGCTGTGAAATCAGAAGACTTTAGCTCAATCTATTCACACAAAGAAAAAATGGGAGACAGAAATTTAGTGACATTGTGCTCTTTTCATGGTAGCCAAAAAAAATCAGAAACTATTGGGGAATAGCAAAAAACAACAAAATACTGTTGTATAATGGAGTGGCATAATATTAGCCCATAGAAAATGGAACTTTTCAGAAGAAGCTGGAAAAAGTTTTCTGGAATGATGCCAAGCAAAGTGAGCAGAACTAGGAGAACAATTTATACAATCATTATAGAGAAAAATAATAATGCAAATGGTAAACTATGAATGAATATATTCCACTGACCTCCTGAAAGAGAAGTGATGAATTTAAAGTGCAGAAAGAGACATACATATTTGGATTAATTCAAAAGATCTTGATAAGGAGGTAATAAACTTAGATAAACAGAAAGAGATGTCCATTTTGGGACACGGCTAAGGAATTTGTTTTATTGGACTGTAATTATGTATTTAGTCATTTATTTTTTATTGCTTTTAAATTTGCTCAGTGCAAGGAGGGTGTTTCAGTGAAAGAGACAGATAAATAAACAATTGCAACTTGAAAAAATGAAAATATTAAACTATCCCCCAAATAAGCAGAGTAAATATGAATTAATAGTTGCTGGGGGGAAACTCACTGAAAGTCTGGTGGATCAATATATATATATTTCCAAGAGAAGGTGCACGATAATTCAAAAGAACACCTAGAAATAATTGCTGAACAATTCAAACCTGTATAGGCTGAATAATAAATATGATGCTGTATTAGTAATTTACCTCCACTATGAATAATTTGCAACTTCAGTCTCAGAAGAGGACCAAAATGACATTACTATGTTAGAATCAAGTTACAGTGTGTCCAACTGTACGAGCTTGGAATGCTCTACCACGGATCAGACACAAATAAACCATATGAACATTTGAAGTAGATTCTCACATCATGCATTTCTTTTGAGCTGTTTCAATTCTGCTTTCCTCATAGAGTATAGCAGTCCATTCTGGGGAGTCCTGTGCCATTTTCTCCCATGTCAGGCAATCAATTCTAATCAATTCAGAGAGACCTTGAGTCCTTATATCACTTCTTTTTAACACCATGTCAGCCTTGTGTGAGTTCTCTATGAAATAATCTTTTTAGGCAAACTATGTTTAGCTTTCAAACAATGTAGCTAGAGTTATGCTCTCTTCAGTAGAGTTTGAATACTTGACAGTTTAGTTTAAGACCTCAGGGTTGGACATTATCCTGCCAGGTGATCCTCAGAATTTTCCCAAGACAATTGATTTTTTTTTTGATTTTTAATATTGTTTTATTTTATTTTTTTTATATAAAGCTTTTTATTTACAAAACATATGAGTGATTTTTCAACATTGACCTTTGCATAAAACTTTTTTTCCCCAAGCTTTTCCCCTCCTTCCCCCCACCCCACACCCCTAGATGACAGGTAGTCTAATACATGCTAAATATGATAAATTATATGACAAATTCAATACATGTATACATATCTATACAGTTATCTTACTGCACAAGAAACATCAGATCTAGAAAGAGAAGAAGAAAAAACAACCTAAGAAGGAAAACAAAATGCATGGAAATATTCACAGAAAGCGTTAAAATGCTGTGTTGTGGTTCACACTCAGTTCCCACAGGCCTCTCTCTGGATGTATATGACTATCTTCATTGCTGAACAACTGGTTTGAATCACATCATTGTTGAAGAGAACCATGTCCATCAAAATTGATCATTGTATAGTCTTGTTGCTGTGTATAATGTTATCCTGGTTCTGCTGATTTCACTCAGCATCAGTTCATGCAAGTCTCTCCAGTCCTCTTTGAAATCCTCCTGTTGGTCGTTTCTTACAGAACAATAATATTCCATAATATTCATATACCATAATTTATTCAGCCATTCTCCAATTGATGGGCATCCTTTCAATTTCCAGTTTCTTGCCACTACAAAAAGGGCTGCCACAAACATTTTTGCACATGTGGGTCCCTTTCCCTCCTTTAAAATCTCTTTGGGATATAGGCCCAGTAGAAACACTGCTGGGTCAAAGGGTATGCACTGTTTGATAACTTTTTGAGCATAGCTCCAAATTACTCTCCAGAATGGCTGGAACCGTTCATAGTTCCACCAACAATGTATCAGTGTCCCAGTTTTCCCACATCCCCTCCAACAGTTATCATTATCATTTTCTGTCATTTTAGCCAATCTGACAGGTGTGTAGTGGTATCTCAGAGTTGTCTTAATTTGCATTTCTCTGATCAATAGTGACTTGGAGCACCTTTTCATGTGACCGGAAATAGTTTCAATTTCTTCCTCTGAAAATTGTCTGTTCATATCTTTTGACCATTTATCCATTGGAGAATGGCTCCCCAAGACAATTGAAGTGGAAGCAATTAAGTTTCTTGGCATGGTACTGATATATGTCCAGGTTTCACAAGCATACATATAACAATGAGGTCAGCACAAAGGCTCTGTAGACCTTCAGTTTGGTAGTCAGTCTAATATCTCTTTTTTCCCACACATTCCTTTGGAGCCTCCCAAGCACTGAGTCACTCTGTCAATGTGTACATTAACCTCATCATCTGCATATGTCCCTGAAAACTATACTGCCAAGCAGTATAGTGACAAATAATACTCATATTATTCAAAACTTCTCCCTTTGGGAGGCTAAATGTAGATTACAGCATAGTATTTTCACCTTTTGTTGTTCTCGTTGTTTGCTTTTTTTTTTTTTTACTTTTCTTTCTCATGTTTTCTTTTTTCCCTTTTGATCTGATTTCTCTTGTGCAACATGACAAATATAGACCCTTTATTGAATTAGTTGCTGTCTAGGAGAGGGAGAATGAAGGAAGAAGAGAGAAAAATGTGGAACACAAGGTTTTGTAAAGGTTCATGTCAAAAACTCCATTTGCTATAATTAATGGTTCCATATATGGATGGTGTGGTGCTGGCTGATGGAGCATCTACGTTTTATTGGTGTTAATTGTTAGGCCAAAATTAGCACAAGCAACAGAGAATCAATCCATATTTTATTGTATCACAGCTTCAGAGACTGCATCAAGTGCACAATCATCTGCAAATATAAACTCAATTACCAACTCTCCCTCCACTTTAGTTTTGGCTTATAACTTCTTCAAGTTATATAAGGTAGCTGACCTTAATGCCATGGTAGAATTTATTAAAGATGTGTGGCAATATTGCTGAAAACATCATGATAAAATCATAGAGCAAGCACACAACCTTGCTTCACTCTATTGGTGACTGGGAAAATACAAGAGCATCATTCATTAACCAGAACTTGGGAAAGCATGCTGTCATAAATTGATGTATAAAACTGATGAACTTCTTCAGACAATCAAATTTTGACATAATTTTCCACATACACTCATGACTGAAAGTATCAAATCCTTGGTCAGATTGACAATTTATTTCTTTTACCTTTATAGAGATGAACAATGGAAATCTCCTTGAACTCCTGGGAGATAATTTCCTCTTGCTACATAACCTAGAAAATTTCAGTTAACTTTTGTATGAGCAATAGAACATCTGCTTTGTAACTCTAAGATGGAATAGAATCAGCACCAGATGCTTTGCCACAGAAGAGACTAATGGCATTCTAAACCTCTTCAGTTGAAAATTTTGCTAGAGAGGGATTGACTTCAACTTGAGGTTAAAAGGCCAATGGTTTCAGCATTGAGTCCAGCACTCTGTGCCACATATTGCCTTTGTTGTTCTGAAATCCTTTCTGTTAACATATTCTGTTAAATGCCAACATTTGTTAGAAGGTTGCATCCATGAAGTTTTATTCCATTTAGGTCAAAGGAAGACAGTGTTGGTGATGAGTAGCGATCATTGCTGTGGCTGTTTCCAATTCCATTTCTCCCAAGGATTTCCTGCCATGTCTGGTAATCTGTGCCTACTCTAACATTAAAGTCACTCAAAATCAAAAGCTTGTCCTCTTTTGGCACAATGATAATTAAAGTCTCCAGGCTTTTATAAAATTTTTCTTTGCCTTCATCATGTTTCATCATGTTGTGAGCTTAGGTACTGATGATGGTGGCATGGCATTTTCCAGAAAGTGGCAATCACATTGTCATGAACTTATCATTTATTCTTTTTGGTAGACATACAAGCTAGTTAACTAGCTTTGGTTTTGGCTTTGATTGGAAAACCTACACCAGCTTCATAGTGCTTCCCTTTGTTATGACCACTCCAGAAAAATATGTATATAGCTACAGCCACTCCTGAAAAATATGTATTCAATTATGGAATATTATTGTTCTATAAGAAATGACCAGCAGGATGATTTCAGAAAGAGTTGGAGAGACTTACATGAACTGATGTTAAATGAAATGAGTAGAACCAGGAGATCATTATACACAGCAATGGCAAGATTATATGATATTCAATTCTGATGGATGTGGCTCTGTTCAACAATGAGATGATGATTCAGGCCAGTTTCAATGGTCTTGTGATAGAGAGAGTCATCTGCATCCAAAAAAAGGACTTTGGGTATTAAGTGTGGAACACAATATAGTATTTTCTCTCTCTCTCTCTCTCTTTTTGCTATTTGCTTGCATTTTGTTTTCTTTCTCATTTTTTTTTCCTTTTTGAACTGATTTTTCTTATGCAGCAAGATATTGGTGGAAACATGTATTAGAAGAATTGATTATTTTCTATCTAGAAAAGGGAATTGGGGAAAAGGGAGGGAAAAAACTTGGAACACAAAGTTTTGCAAGGGTAAATGTATAAAATTATCCATGCATATATTTTGAAAATAAAAAGCTTTAATTTTTTTTTTGCCTTTTTTTTTGAATTTTATTTTATTTGCATAACATATGTGTGGGTAATTCTTCAACAATAACCCCTACATAGCTTTCCGTTACAAATTTTTCCCCCCAATTTCCCCACCCCTTCCCTAGGTGGCAGGATATCCACTACATGTTAATTATGTTAAAATATTGGCAAATCGAATATATGTATACATATTTCCAAACTTATCATTGTTGTGCAAGAAAAATCTTAACTACACAAACGATATATCAGATAAAGGAAACACAATGTAAGCAAACATCAATCAAGGAGTATGAAAATGTTATGTTGTGGTCCACATTTCGCATCCCTCTCTCTGGGTGTATATGGCTTTCTTCAGTGAACAATTGGAGGTGGTTTGAAACATATCATTGTTGAAGAGAGCCATGTCCATCAGAATTAATTGTCATATAGTACTGTTGTTGCGGTGTATAATGATCTCCTGGTTCTGCTCATTTCACTCAGCATCAGTTCATGTAAGTCTCTCCAGGCCTCTCTGAACTCATCTTGCTGGTCATTTCTTACAGAACAATAATATTCCATAATGTTCATACACCATAATTTACTCAGCCATTCTCCAATTGAAGGGCATCCATTCAATTTCCAGTTTCTAGCCACTACAAAAAGGGCTGCCACAAACATTCTTGCACATGTGGGGCCTATAAAAAGCTTTAATTAAAAAAGAAACAAGAAAAATATGTATTCAACTGTGGTCACTCCAGAGAAATGTGTATTCACTTCTTATTTTGGTAAGCAGACCTTCATTTCATTCAGGGATGCTGTTTGGACGTGATACTTGCTGAATTCTCTCACAATAAATTGTTCATCTTTCAGGTATACTGGATTTTGTTTTGTTGAGAAGCATGCACACATTCTATGTACAGATGATGAGTGGAACCATATTTGTAGAAGATTTTGCACATTTTTGTGTATGTGTTGACCACAGGATTGGATCTCAGCCTACCATGGTAGTCAGGCCAGGGTGGAATAAGGAGACAATTTTTAGGGTACCTTTTCTAGCCCCTTCCTCACACCAGGAGGTGAGCAGTGAAATCCTGAAAAGGCTGCTCAGATACCTAGGGAGCTGCTAAATCCCATGGTTCCAGCGAAAAGATGACACAGGGTTGTGACTAAAGCTTCCAGTACATCTTGGTCAACTAAAGAAAGAAACTATAGTCAATCACCCATATTCTTAGAAGTGATTTGTGAGTCTGGAAAGTAAATTATTTAGATGAGGGACCAACTGAATGTTTATTTGAGTGTTTTCATTTTATCAGGTTCAGGTGAGAAGTACATTGAATCTGTTCTAGACTAATATGTGTGGGAAAGGAATTGTCAATAGGAGCTAATTCAACATGTCCAGAAGTGTGACCAAAAATTCATATTGGAGCTTTCTTCGAAGGTGATAAACTGCAAGTCTGAGATTCTTTTTTTTTAATTTTAACATTAGATTTATGTCTTCCAAATGTCTATTATGTAAATTCTTTTTTTAAAAATTTTTTAAAATTTTATTAATACTTTTTGTTTGCAAAACACATGTATGGGTAATTCCTAATCATTAACCCTTACAAAGCTTTCTGTTACAAATTTTTCCCCCCTACTCCCCACCCCTCCCCTAGATAGCAGGATATCCACTACATGGTAATTATGTTAGAATACTTAAATCGAATATATGTATAGTTATTGCCACACATCATTTTTTTTGTTTAGAAGAAATCTGTATCTATAAGAGAGAATAATCCAATAAAGGAAATACAATGCAAGCAAACCTCAATAGAGAACATGAAAATGTTATGTTGTGGTCCACATTTCACATCCCTCTCTCTGGGTGTATATGGCCTTCTTCACTGAACAATTGTAATTGGTTTGAAGCATTTCATTGTTGAAGAGAGTCATGTCCATTAGAACTGATCCTCATATCCTGTTGTTGCCATGTACAACGATCTCCTGGTTCTGCTCATCTCACTCAGCATCAGTTCATGCAAGTTTCTCTAGGCCTCTCTGAAATCGTCCTGTTGGTCGTTTCTTACAGCGCAATAATATTCCATAACATTCATATACCATAATTTATTCAGCCATTCTCCAATTGGGCATCTACTCAGTTTCCAGTTTCTAGCCACCACAAAAAGAGCTGCCACAAACATTCTTGCACATGTGGAGGCCTTTCCTTCTTTTATGATTTCTTTGGGATATAAGCCCGATAAAGTCTGAGATTCTTTAATGCCTGCTAAAGTCAACAACTTCTTAGTTTCCTTTCAAAACTTTTGCCTTTGTCAAAATAGTTCATAGGAAGATAGATGGCACAGTAGGTAGAACACTGAGCCTGGAGTCTGAGAGACCTCAGTTCAAATCTGGCCTAAGACACTCACTACCTGGGTGGCCCTGGGCAAGTCACTTAACCCCTATTTACCTCAGTTTCCTCATCTGTAAAATGGATATAATAATAACATCTATCTTCCAGAGTAGTTGTGAGGATCAAATGAAAAAAGCCTGGTACATAGTTTATGATATATAAATGTAAACAATTGTTATGGCAGGTAATACAAAATGGGAGGAGAAAGTATGCAAGTAACTATATATAAAATTATATATGTATATGTACATATATAATCTTTTATGTACTTGTTACATATATATGTATGTGTCTATAGATAGATAAATAGGTAATCTTAGGGAAGAGCCTAGGAATGGGTAAGTGAGAACCAGGAAAGGTTTATTGAAAAAAGTAGGATTTGATCACTATTGATGAGAGAAATTCAAATTAAGACAGTCTCTGAGATACCATTTCACACATACCAGGAAAAGATAATAATAAATGTTGGAGAGGATGTGGGAAAACTGAGACACTAATACATTGTTGGTGGAGCCATGAACTGATCCAACCATTCTGGAGGGCAATCTGGAACTATGCCCAAAAGGCTATCAAACTGTGCATACCCTTGATCTAGTAGTGTCTTTCCTGAATCTATCCCAAAGACATCATAAAAAAAGGAAAAGGACCCACATGTGCAAAATTGTTTGTAACATCCCTTTTTGAGGTGGCAAGGAACTGGAAACTTAGCGGATGCCCATCAGTTGGAAATGGCTGAATAAGTTGTGGTATATGAATATAATACATTATTATTGTTCTACAAGAAACAATCAGGGGGCAGCTAGGTGGTGCAGTGGATAGAGCACCAGCCCTGAAGTCAAGAACCCAGAGTTCAAATCTGGTCTCAGACACATAACATTCCCTAGCTGTGTGACCCTGGGCAAGTCATTTAACCTCAATTGCCTCAGCAAAAAGCAAAAAAAAAAAAAAAAAAAAAGAAAAGAAAAGAAAAGAAAAGAAACAATCAGAAGGATGATTTCAGAAAGACCTGGAGAGACTTACATGAATTGATGCTAAGTAAGGTTGAGTAGAACCAACAGGAACAAGATTATGTGATGATCAATTGTTAAGGAATTGGCTCTTTTCAACAATGAAGTGATTCAGGCCAATTCCAAAAAAACTTGTGATGGAAAGCACCTTCTGCATCCAGAGAGAGGACTATGAGGTCTGAATGTGATTCACAACAGAGTATTTTCATCTTTTCTTGTTGTTGTTTGTTACTTGTTTTTTTTTTCTCTCATTTTTTTCCTTTTTGATCTGATTTTTCTTGTGCAGCAT
Organism: Myrmecobius fasciatus; assembly: GCA_023553655.1. NCBI lineage: Eukaryota > Metazoa > Chordata > Mammalia > Dasyuromorphia > Myrmecobiidae > Myrmecobius > Myrmecobius fasciatus. Next base: position 239,544 of record JAJPUD010000517.1, read on the forward strand.
GAAAAATGTGAAAATGTTTAGAAGAATTGCACATATTTACCTATATTGGAAGGGGAGGTGAGAAGGGAGGGAGAAAAATATGGAACACAAAGTTTTGCATGGGTGAACCATCTTAGCATGTATTTTGAAAAATAACAAGCTATTACTTAAAAAAGGGTAGGATTTGAGCTGAGTCTTAAAGTCTTAAAGACTCAGGAGTTTAGGAGCTTAGTGGTGAGGAGGAAGAGCATGCTTGCATTGAAGACAGATGGTGAAAAATGTCATTTTTGAGAATCAGCAAGTAGATGAGTTTAGCCGCATGATAGAGTAGATAGAGTAAAGGCTATATAGATTGGAAAGGAAGGAAAGGACAGTTGTGAAGAGCTTTAACTATCAGAGCATTATATATTTGCTCCTGGGGTTATTGCAAAACCATTAGAATTTGAGTAGGTGGTTGACATGGTCAAATTGAGGGGAGGAGACTTGAAGTACAGAAATCATTAACTATGTTACTGCAATAGTCCAGATGTGTTGAGGGCCTGTGCCAGGGTAATGGCAGGGTGCAAGGAGAGAAAGAGATGTATATTGGAATGTTGTAAAAGTAGAAATGACAAGACTTGACCACAGGTGAGATATGGAGGGCAAATGTGAGTTAGGAGTCAGGTACCAAGGTTGTGTAACTGGAAAGATGGTGGTTTTTACAATATTACTAGTAAAATTGAGAAGAGGGGATGGTTTTGAGAGAATGATAATGCATTATTTTGGGCATATTGAGTTTCAGATGTCTACCACACATACAGTTTGGGATATCCAAAAGACAGTTGGCAATAAGAGACTGTTCATCCTATATTCTGAAGAGCGTCAATGACATCACATGCAATGTCTTGATTCACTGGTGAAATGGATTTAAGTGAGGTAGAATCGTATAAAGTTGTTGGTCTTTTTCTTCCAGAGTCAACAAAGTGAAGTGGCAAAAGAAAAGTCAAGATAACCAACTGGCTCAGGATGAAGTGGATGACTTCAATATCTTCAATGTCTGATCAAACTCAAAGCACTCCATAGTGCCTGCTTCAGTTGCCTCCATGGCTGTTGAAGCAAACTATTTTCATCTGCCCATTTCACCACAAGAAGTCTTCTTATGCTTGGGTCTCATTCCCCTAATTCACAGATGGGTCTGAAGTTTGTTAGTTAGTCTCAACTTAGGTTAGCCCATCTGCTAAGATGGTTTTACCAGGTGTGGCTGCTATTTGCATTTTTAACTTCTGGAAGCACAGGTGAGATCAAGAAAGAGATTAAGGCTAGGTCTGGGAAACATCTATGTAGAAATGATAATAGAATCCATGGAAATTGATTAGATAACCAAGAGAGGTAGTACAGAAGAAGAAAAAAAGGACAATCTGTTAGATCAGAGCTTAAACTTTTTTCATTCACAACCCTCTTTCGTCAGAGAAATTTTTACACAACCCCATCTTGAATCTGAACTGAGTTGTTTCTTGCAGTGTTTGTGTATGTGCAAATTATGCATTGTGTGTTCAGAACCCAGGTTGCAGTGAAATCACAGCGTAACACAGGTAAGTACTGCCAGAAACATCTCAGATTCATTATGTGTTTGATTTTGGATTAATTTTTGCTTGTAGTGTTCAGAAACCTTTTGCTGTTGCCAAATTTTTTGCAACCCCCACATGGGTCACAGTTTAAGAAATTTTATGTCAGAGAAGTTGGAAAAGTTAGAATTAAGCAGTCATGTTGAAGACTTTGTCTTGGCAAGGAGAAAAGCTACTTTTTCATGTGAGAGGGATGAAGAAGAAGGTAGGGGAAGAAATTATTTGAGTATTGTGAAATGAGTCTAGAACTTACCATTCTTTTCATTGTACAATGTTGTCTCTCACTGTACATATTGCCTCTGTTATATTACAAATGGTTTTGTTTTTTTTCCCTTTAAGAGGGTATATTTTTCATAAGAGTACTAGTTGCTATTTTCTACATACTCATATATTCCTCTAATTGTGTGCTTTATATTACATTGGTTGCATGCATGAAAGCTAAATTCATGCTACTAATATGAATGATACTGGGTATTAGGTACCTGTAATACATTTTACTGCATGAGTGGGGTTTGATCATTTGTGGTTAAGATATGTATCAATTTATGAGGCTAATGATTTATACTGAGATATTCAAGTGTTCAAGTTGTTGTTCAGTTAATTCAGTTATATTCAATACTCTGTGATTCCATCAGAGGTTTTCCTGGCAAAAATACTGGAATGGTTTGCCATTTCCTTATCCACCTCATTTTATAGCTGAGGAAACTGAGGCAAATAGGATTAAGTGACTTGCCCATGGTCATGCAGTTAGTAAATAAGTTAGTAAGGCCAGATTTGAATTCACAAAGATGAGTCTTCCTGATTCCAGGGCTGGAGTCATCAATTCAGTGACTGCATCAATTCAAGTATACTTTATGTGATTTTTAGGAAATGAAAAATCTTCACCTGAGGGAAATGTTTCTCAGAGAGCGTAGCTATGGCTGTGTTGTTTGTTGTTCAAAAACATCTGATTCAAAAGTAACAAAATGCATCCTTAAAGGTTTGCCCCAAACAAGATTTTCATCACACATAATCCTTCATTCTTATTTTGACATCCTCAGCCTAAAGATTGGGAATACCATACTGTTTGGTCATTTAAAGAAATGCTTTCTAAATTGGAAGGTAAAGGAGCAAAATGGTACTTGGAAAAGTACTCCTCAGGAAGATAACTAAGAAAAATAAAGCAAGCTGAGAATCAAGAAAAAAAGTTAAAAATTGCCTGTTTTTTCTATTCTTTTAATTATATTTTAATTAACACATATTTATCTTTTTCCTTCCCTATATTCATTCCACTTATTTTTTTAATTGTGTGCAGAAATTAAATAATTTGACATTTTGATTTTGTGGATAGAGATTTTAGTTACATATTTGAATTTACTGAGAGAAATGATTTGGGGAGATCCAGCATTCCCCCCTTTTTCTAAAGTCCTGATTTTTAAAAAGTTCTGTCTCTTGAAGAATATTGCTGATAATGAAAATGGACTAATTTTCTTGTTCAGACCCTACTTTGGTAGGGTAGTCATTGTATTCTGCTTAGATTTGGGTGGAACATAAATTCTTTTTTTTTCTTTTCCCAAATTACATATAAAACATTTTTCTTTGCTTATACATGTAAAAGAAAAAAATCACAAGAAGGAAAAAAAGTGAACATAGCATGTGTTCATTTACGTTCAGTGTCTTATAGTTCTCTCTCTGAATGTGGATGGTGTTTTCCATGCAAAGTTTATTGGGGTATTGCTAGGTGGTACATTGGATAGAGCACCAGCCCTGAAGTCAGGAGGACCTGAGTTCAAAATTTCAGACACTTAACACTTCCTAGCTGTGTGACCCTGGGTAAGTCCCTTAACCCCAATTGCTTCAGCAAAAACAAAAAACAAACAAAAATACCCCAAAGTTTATTGGGATTGCCTTGGATCACTGAACTGCTAAGAAGAACCAAGTCTGTTCATTATTGATCACTGTACAATCTTGTGGTTGCTGTATACAATGATTTCCTGGTTTTGCTTGTTTCACTCAGCATCAATTCATGTAAATCTTTCCAGGCCTTTCTAAAATCATCCTGTTTGTCATTTTTAAAAGAAAAATAATACTCCATTATTTTCATATGCCATAATTTATTCAGCCATTTCCCAATTGATGGATATCGATTCATTTTCTTATTCTTTGCCAGTACAAAAAGAGCTGCTACAAACATTTTTGCACATCAGGGTACTTTTCCTTCTTTGGGATATAAGACCAGTAGTGGCACTGCTGGATCAAAGAATATGCACAGTTTTATAGCCTTTTGACCATAGGTTCAAGTTGCAATATTATACTAGAAATGTTTAGTAATAAGAAAAGAAAAGAAATGAAAGGAATTAGAGTAGGCAATGAGGAAATAAAACCATCTTTGCAGATGATATGATGGTATAGTTAGACAATCGGAAAAAAAAAAAGACAATCGAGCAAAAATCTACTTGAAACAATTAACAGCTTTAGCAAAATAGCAGGATATAAAATAAGCTCACACAAATCAGTATTTCTATGTTACTAACAAAGCCCAGCAGCAAGAGATAGAAAGAGAAATTTCTTTTTTAAAAAAAGTAGATAAAATATTTGGATATCTACCTACCAAAACACAGGAACTATATGAAAACAATTACAAAACACTTCACACAAATAAAGTCAGATCTAAACAACTAGTAAATTATCAATTGTTCATGGATCGGCTGAGCTAATATAATAAAAATGGCAATTCTACCTAAATTAGTCTACTTGTTCAATGTCATACCAATCAAACTGGCAAAAAATTTTATAGAGCTAGAAAAAATAACAAAATCTGGAAAAAGAATCAAGCAAATTATTGAGGGAAAAATGCAAAGGATAGTGGCCTAGCAGTACCAGATCTAAAATTCTATTATAAAGCATCAGTCATAGTACAGCAAAAGAAACAGCTCTAATGCTTTACATAATGATTGAAGTGTAAAGGAAAACAGCATTGAATTATGTCTAAATTCTGAACAATAATCAGTTGCTACCAGGATCAGCAGTCCTCTTTATGAAATACCTTTTTCCTCATCAGATGGATACAGGCTGAGCCATATAGTCTCAGCTATGGTCATTATGTTGGCTATATTTTATGTGTATGTGGGGTGGCGTTTCAGTTTTTAGTGCATCTGAAAGAGAGAAGTGATAAGATAAAATACATATATATATATATATGTACACACACATATCTCTATCTCTATCTATATATAAATACTGAGGATAGAGCCTGGAAATATACTTCACTTAAGGACAAAAAAATAGATGACAAAAAAGGTGTGTATGACATTAAGAAGCAGCCTGGAGGTCAAGAGAATGAGCACTGAGAAAAAACTTTCAGATTGAGCAATTGAAAAATTATTGACAGGCTTGGAGTACATTTAAGTTTGGGAGGGAAGATTGGTGGGGGACTAGACCAGTTATATGTTTTAGGAAACTAAAAGAAAGTTTAGGACATTGCCTTCAGAAGTGCCATATAAGTTGAAAGTCTGGATAGGTTGAAGAAATTTACTTCCAGAATTATTTTTAAAAAGCAAATATGAAAAATTATGCACTTTTGTCAGTTTGAGAAATATTTGATACATGCTAGGTTTCAAAGAAGGCTGAGAACCTGGGCAACAGCATTCAAAGATACCTATAAGAGGGATTTATAATCAGCTTTTTCTATAGGAATGATAAGGAAGACCTAAACAGGGGAATTGTGGATTATGAGAATAGGGAAGGGCTGATGAAGTTAAGAAATGTTAAGGTAAACAAAGACTTGAAGAGACCTGACAATGCAAAGTGATGAGGTCCTGGGTCACTAGGTGAGGCTGACAGAGAAAACCTCAGGTATTGATAAGATTCCTTCCTGAAGCAAACAGGGAAGGGCACTGATGGGGATCACCTTAACCTTACAGTTTCCCCCCTCCTGTGTAGATGATAGGTAATCCACCTTATTGTATTTAATCAGAAAGCCAAGTTTTGTGTCAATTGCCTGAGGTTAAATTTCTCCCATCTGTCCATGCCATCTCTGCTGAATCCTTTTGGGTTATCCCGCTATGGCATTCTGCCTTGGGATGTCTTTTCACTTACCTCTTCTCCATACCTTGGGGTGTCTTTCATCCCCCCTCACCCCTCATGGTGTCTTTCTCCTTGTGGAACTTGTCTTTTCCATTGTTAATTGTTATATGCTCTCCCAAATCTATTTCATATTTACCATTACTAGTGTCTATTGTATCTCTACATTTTGTCTGCAACCTCTTCTCATAAATAAATCTACCATTTACCAAAGAAAAAAAATGAATAAATAAAACATCAGTCATCAAAACCATTTGGATTCGTTAAGAAATAGAATGATGGAATGAGGGGAATAAGATACATATGACACAATAATCAATGACTGTAGTAATTTAGTATTTGATAAACCCCCAAACTTTAGCTTCTGGGATAAGAACTCACTATTTCACAAAACTTGCTGGGAAAACTAGAATATTTTAGAAATCCAACATAGACCTACATCTCACACCCCATACCAAAATGGGTACATGATTTGGGTATAAAAGATGATGACACCATAAGCAAGTTAGGAGAGTAAAGGATAGTTTACCTATTAGATCTTTGGAGAAGGGAGGAATTTATGACTAAAGAACTGGAAAACATTATGAAATACAAAATGGACAGCTCTGATTACATTAAATTTAAAAGTTTAGCACAAACTAATAAAAGGGAAGTACAAAGCTGGAGAAAAATTTTACAGTCAGTGTTCCTGATAAAGGTCTCATTTCTAAAATATATAAAGAATTTTATCAAATTTATAAGAATATAAGCCATTCCGCAATTGATAAATGGTCAAAGGATATAAAGTTTTCAGATGAATAAATTAAAGCCATGTATAGTCATCTGAAAAATGCTCTAACTTAATTAGAGAAATGCAAATTAAAATAACACTTCTCAGATTGGCAGGAAAAGATGATAAATGCTGGAGGGGATGTGGAAAAACTGGGACACTGATACATTATTGGTGGAGTTGTGAAATGATCCAACCATTCTGGAGAGCAATTTAGAACTATGCCCAAAGGGCTACCAAACTGTGCATACCGTTTGATCCAGCAGTACCACTCTTGGATCTGTATCCCAAGCAAATCACTAAACCAGGAGAAAGGACCCATATGTGCAAAAATCTTTGTAGCAGCTTTTTTTTTTTTTTTGTGGTGGCAAAGAATGGAAAAATGAGTAGATGCCCATCAACTGGGGAATGGCTGAATCTTAGGGTATATGAGAATAATGTAATATTATTGTTCTTTAAAAATAATGAAGGCTGACTTTAGTAAGGTTTGGAAAGACACATAAACTGATGCTGAGCGAAACAAGCAGGACCAGGAATATATTGTACACAGTAACAGCAAGATTGTGGGATGATCAACTATGAAAGACTTGGTTCTTCTCAGTGGTTCAGTGATTTAAAGCAATCCCAATAGATTTCTTGTTTTTTTTTTTCTTATGGTTTTTCCCTTTTGCTCTGATTTTTGTCTCCCAACATGATTCATAAAGAAATATGAATTAAAACAATTTTTATAACTAGTATTTCTGATGAAGGCTTCACTTCTAAAATATATAAAAAACTGAGTCAAATTTATAATAATATAAATCATTCCCCAGTAGGTAAATTGTCAAAGAATATGAACAAATAATTTTCAGATGAAGAAATTAAAGCCATCTATAATAAGATTAAAAAAAATCACTACTGATTAGAGAAATTCAAATTACAACAACTCTCAGATTGGTTAAGATGACAGGAAAAGATAATGATAAATGTTGGAGGAGATATAGGAAAACTGGGACACTAATACATAGTTGGTGGAGTTGGCACATAAATTCTTTTTTTTTTTATTAAAAGCTTTTTATTTACAAAGCATATGAGTGATTTTTCTACATTGACCTTTGCAAAACTTTTTTTTTTGTTGTTCCAAGCTTTTCCCCTCCTTCCCCCCACCCCCACCCCTAAATGACAGGTAATCTAATACATGCTAAATATGTTAAGTTATATGACAAATCCAATATATGGTACATAAATTCTTGAATATATTGTCCACAATATTGTAACAATATTGCCTGTCCTTTGCTGTTATGTCATAAGAACACAACATTATTAATATTATCTGGATTTTTATCTGGCAAGATTTTAAAATAATCAATACAGTTTTTTTTTATTGTTAAAAAATATGCTTGAATGCTTAAATTTCCTTTAAGTCAAAGGAAAATTCTAACATTTCTTCAATGAATCCTCCTTTCCTTCCCCATTTTTGCTTCTGATGAAATATGAGAGTTCAGATAAAGAAGAATATGCTGACTCTTTTCTTGCATCACTGTAAAGGCTGAATGACCATGTGAAAGATGGGGATGATATGTCAGCTGCCTGAGTTGCTTGCAAATCTAAATTGACAAGATTACTAGAATCTAAGTTTTAAAACCTAAAGAATACAAGTTTCTTAAAATTTTCTAGTCTGGAATAACTTTTTTTCTTTCCCTTTTGCTGGCCCCTGCAAATCTATGTAATTAATAGGCAAAATGAAGTTTCTTTGAATAAGGGATCAAGTTAATTATCTGACTCTTAAATATATTTATTTGGACTACAAGTTCATTTGGCAGCTAGGTAGTTCAAAAAGATAGAGTGATGAGGCTGAAATTAGGAAAACCTATGTCAAATCCAGGCTTAGATACTCAATAGCTAAGTGACCCTAGGCAAGAAATTTATCTTAATTCATTGGAAAAGGAAATGGCAAACTATTCCAGTTTCCATATCAAGAAAATCTCAATGACAATATGGTCCATGGAGTCACAAAGAATTGGATGTGACTGAATGACTGAACAGTAACAAGCTTATTGCAAAACACTGAAGAGGAAGATGGAAGTAGTATATGCTCACAAAGTAATACAAAATACGTGAAGGATAACACAACTATGGAGCTTGATATGAACCACAGGTAAGCCAAATCAGATAGTAGTATAATAATGATGCTAATGGATACTACTATTATTTTCATCTGGTTCTCAACTCTTTAAAAATAGATTTTAGATAGAAATGGACTGATATACTCTTTCTGGGAAATGAAATGACTCACATAACTGAAACCCAGGAAATTGGTTCTGTCAAGAACTAGAGTGCTTCAGAATGACCCTACATAGTTAAGGCTGGTCTGTAATTTCATATGAAAGTAGAAAAAAGAAAGCTAAGCTCTTTTTACAAAAATATCAACTGGAGGAAAGAGGACTCCAAGCACTAAAAGTGAAACCAATCTCAAAAAAGTTAAGATAAACACAATTAGAATTTATTCCCTTGGGGCAGCTAGGTGGTGCAGTGGATAGAGCACCAGCCCTGAAGTCAAGAGGACCTAAGTTCAAATCTGGTCTCAGACACTTAACATTCCCTAGCTGTGGGACTCTGGGAAAGTCACTTAACCTCAATTGCCTCAGCAAAAAAGCTAAAAAAAAAAAAAAAAAAAAAAAGAATTTATTCCCTTGATGTTAGGGTTTGTGGACTCATTAGTTAATCTAAGTATTTATGGCTACCTCTTTCCCTTCCTTTGTGGCAGGGCCTAGAATATAACTATTTACATAGTTATATAACTGACTCATAGGTATAGAGAGAATATGATTTTTTTTTTTTTTTGGCTTTTTGCTGAGGCAATTGGGGTTAAGTGACTTGCCCAGAGTCACACAGTTAGGAACGTTAAGTGTCTGAGATCAGATTTGAACTCAGGTCCTCCTGACTTCAGGGCTGGTACTCTATCCACTGCGCCATCTAGCTGCCCCGAATATGATTTTTTTTAAAAAGCATGCAACTTAATAGTAAGAAAATGTATCTTTAACACTTCTATTCAAACAAGGTGTCTTCTACATACATTTTAAAATCACATAAGATTCCATGACTTGTGAGAAGAGGTAGATGAACCCAACTACTCTGAGATCCCACAACACATGGAGCCATGAAAATATAGGAATAATGCATTAAGTAGCAAGATCAAGTAAGACATAAGGCAAAAATAGTCACCAAAGATATTCATCATTCATCCTATATAGAATAAAAGTAAAAAGATTCTTTTTTATTCTTCAAATTCTCTTATTTGTGGAGTACACTGTATTTTACTGCAGTCACAAACACTACAAAGCTTCTTGAATAAAATATAAATTCATTTGAAAATCTTGCCATCCACAATAGAGATGAAAAAAGATATTGTTCAGATTATGATATTCAGTTGAAGAGGGAACTCATTAAACTAGTTCATCAATAAATATTTCAGTGCCTACAGCAGATAGATAATGGGCTGATTTTAAAATAGAAGAAGAGTAAATTTGGCTGCATTGACTCTGGGGAACTGCATCTCTATTAATAGGACCACAGTTGATCCAAAACTGATAATTGCCATAAATGCCCACTTTTTTGGCATCACTATTTCTCTAGTGTTGCTCTATAGATAGAAAAGCAAGAAAGACAATAATCTTATAGAAGGAGTTAGAGACTGCAACGAGGGCAGAAATGAAAAATAAAAGTCACCAGATGTGTCCCACTCTCTCTAAGGTTGCTAAGTGCTTCATCAAAACTTATTGAAATTTAGGCAATTTTATGATTCATCTGTCTAGAGCATGGTATTCCTTTAATTCATTTGCTCTAAATTAAATATATAAAGAGAGAGAATATATATTCATGTACATGCCCTAAAACAGTAATGTGTAAGAATAAAATATGCCAGAACTTTCCAACTACCAGACTGATATTTCCTGTCTCTTTCATTTCCTATATCCTCTATACAACTGACAATTTTATCTGCTTAATATGGAGAAGGTAGTACAGGGGATAGAGATCTGGTATTGGAAAGATCTAGGTAAAGTATGCTTCAGACCCTTACTGCCTATGTGACACAAAATTTAATCTTACAATTAAATCTTAATCTTATAAAACCTAATCTTTTAGTCTCAGTTTCCTCATCTGTAAAATGGGGATAATGATGGCACCTACCTCATAAAGATATTGTAAGGCTCAAATCATATAATATGTGTAAAGTGCTTTGCAAATTTAAAAATGCTATATAAAAACAATACCTTAGGTCTGGACTTATCCATATACACTCAAGGAAGCTGTAAAGCTATACAAACAACACCAAGATCCCTCTTCAAAGCATTAGATTTTACACTGCTTTGTCAGAAAGGTACCTGTGGCTTATCTGAGAATGGATGGCCATTTTGGCAAAAAAGAAAAAAGTTGTTTCAGTCACTGTCATGGACATGATAGCAAAGAACAACCAATTCTGTGGAGATAGGACTCTTAGCAGTGTTGGAAGAAAATATGTTAATAGTATTTAATGCAATAGAAAATACAAATATATCTTTGTTATCTGTTCGTTCATCTATGTCAGTCTCTCTGTCAGCTCGCTATCTGGAACATAGCCACTTAATAAATACTTGTTCATTGATATCAAAAAGATGAAAGAAGAATAGCTGGCTAGCTTTTCTATAAGGAAGGGAGCTAGCTAATTATTGAGTGAGAGAGGTAGATAGTACCTGTGTGAATAGTGGACAGGGAACTGGCTCTGAAGCTAGGAAGACCTGGATTCAAGTTCTGTCTCTGACATAGGCTGACAATCTTTTAGTGATATAGATAAGTCTAAGGCCATAAATTCAGCTAGGATGATAAAATGGGTAAATCAATGAAATCACAGATCCAGTTTCATGTCTACTTGTCTGTCTCTCACACACAGACATGCACACATGCCTAATGACAATCTCATATGCTATCCATCTCACTGCAAGTCTGCATGTTATAACCTGGACAATAAGTATTCTTCTTTTATCCTCCTAATAACAATCAACAAGCATGGATTATGTGGCCACTGTGCTCCGTCCCTGTACTAAGTCCTGAAATTAAAAAGACAAAAATGACTAAGGAAGGGGAACCCCTGCAGCAAAACTATGGGAAGTCAGACTAAAGCTGAACAGGATGGGTTTAGCACCTTCATCCTTGGAGTCAATATCTCTAATGATTAGATCACAGATTGCTTTGAGTATCTGAGGTAGGCATAGGTCTGACCACATCATTTCTGTGACCCCAAACTTTCAGCAGCTCCTCATCTCTTTAGATAGAATAAAATACAAAATCTTCACCCTAGCATTTAAGGCCCTGCACAGCCTAGAGGCAGTCTTCTCAGATTTATTTCATCACACTGCTTTTCACTAATTCTACCCTTTAGCCAACTTGTATTACTAGCTGTTTCACCTCCAACCATCAGCCATTATTAGCACAAGTTGTGCCTTCCTGACTGAAGATCTCCACTTTCTCAAAAGAATCCACTCTTTGAAGGCAGGAACCGCCTTTTTGCCTTTGCAGCTCGCCCTCTTCCCCCCTCCCCAGCTTGTCACGTTTTGCATGCTTGGTATTAGGATACCGAACTATTTCCCCCAGGTGCAATTCGTTTAGGGGCAACTATCCTGGACAGAGGATTAATATTTTTAAAAACAGAATGTTACTGGTTAGTGTGTCGGAACAGTATAATGTCAGCCGAAGTAACCAGTCCCTAGTGATATGCAGCATACATGCGGGGCGCCGCAGAAATCTGAGTACCTGTTCTGGGCAACCTCAGAGTACAAGAGGGACGGCCTTTGGCACTGACACACCATGAAGCATTTGTACTGTACAAAGTACATCTAGTTTGTTTGTCTTGGACATTAATACAGGCCTCCTTTAAAAGAGAGCTCGGACGATTCTCCAAGGTTCTGCATACCCTTCCGCAAAGAGTGCCTCCCCCAACAAGGGAATGCCTGAAGTTACTGGCTTCGGCGCCCCAACCTGCCCAGAGAGGGCGGGAAGGAGCAAGCCTGAAAAACGGGTGAGAGGTCACGGGCTGAGCTGGCTGGCTCTACCGGGCGGGGCGGGGCGATTCTGGAGCCATCCCCCCACGTGGCTCCCAAGCTGCCGCCCTAGAAACGTTTCAAACCAGAAGCAGGGGAACTTGACCAATGGGGTGCAGAACGTTGGGGGCCGAACGTTCCGCGACCTCCTTCTACTCCGCCCCTTTCCCCTTTGTGACGTCCCTGGACACTCTAGCTTTCTCTCTAATCCGTCCCCTTTTCCCCGGTCAACTTAACCTGGATATCTGTGATCCAGCGGTGCTTACCTACTGCTAGAACATGGCTTTCGTCACCCGACAGTTCGTGCGCTCCATGGCCTCCTCTTCTTCCGCCACTGGACCCGCGGCCTCGGCCAAGAAGATCCTCATCAAACACGTGACTGTCATTGGAGGTGGGCTCATGGGTGCAGGGGTAACGCAGGTGAGCTGGGCCGAGGTCCCCTTACCCGGTCTCCTTTGGCACCTACTCCAGACCCTCGCCCCTGCCCTCTTCCGCCCTACTGCCGCCTAGGCTGCTTTTAGCAGCTGTCTGATGAGGGAGGCGGCGAAGGGTTGGAAGAGTCCTCCGGCAACTTAACTCCGAATCAGTACTTGCAGTGTCAGGGTAGGCGTCTGAACTCTGGGATTGTAGGAGAATGAAGGCGTGTGAATATGCACACACTGCCACTCCCCCGAAAAGAGTCCTTGTTATTGCCTGTGTCTTAAAGTTTTTGTGCCTTAGCTCCAATTTAAATTGGAAGTTTTGAGGACGGGGAAAGCCTTTTTGCGGTATAAGAAAAAGCTGCCTTGAAATAGCAGTCAGAAGATTTGGGTTCTTTCAAGTAATAGGATCACAAAAATTATAGCTTTAAGGCCTTAGGAAGCTTCTACTCCAACTCATTAATTTTACAGATGAAGATCTGAAGCCCAGGGAGACGAAGTGACCCAATGACAATAGTAGCTAATATTTATCTAGAACTTGAAGATTTGAAAAGTGTTAAATGTATTTACATTTGACTTAATAGTCAGTTTAACCATTTATTAACCAGTACTATATGTAGAAACTGCAAAGAGCTGAAGATATGAAGAAAAAGGCAAAACCAGTTCCTGCTAAGAGTTTACCTTCAAATGGGGGAGACAACATTCAGACAGCTTTGTACATAAAAAATAAATATGGGGTAAATTGGAAGTAATCTCATCAGGAATGCTCTAGCATTAAAATGGACTGGAAAAGGTCTTTTGGAGAAAGTAGGATTTGAAGGAAGGCAGGAAACAGATGAGGAGGGAGACTAGTTGGAATTCAAAGCTTAATTTCTTTGATTTCAACTCCAGCACAGTTCCCACTTCATTACTAGTTGTGTGATCTGGAACAAGTCATTACCTGTAAAATTACATTAATATCAGCCCACCTGTCTTATGGGTCGATATCTGAGTCCATAAAGATACAATAGAAAGAGCCTGGTGCTATACAATAAATTTATCAGATATTTTGACAGCATTTCCACTTTAACACTTGATTGGCAAATTGTAGGCATTCACTAAATATTTGATTGATCTGGAAAAGATAATTGTATCTCTAAACAACTTTTTAATTGCTTTCTTAGTGATTCCTTCCTCCTCATTTCCTACTCTGAAGTTAAGGAGATATAGCGATGGGTAGTGGAGTGGATAGAGTGCTAGCCCTGGAATTAGCAAAACTCATCTGAGTTCAGATCTGGCCTCAGACTCTTCTTCCTAGTTGTGTGATCCCTGGCAATTCACTTAGCCCTGTTTGCCTTAGTTTCCTCATTTGTAAAAATGAGCTGAAAAAGAAAATGGCAAACTACTCCAATGTCTCCAAGAAATATCCAAATGGGATCATGAAAAGTTGGATCCAAAAGAAAAAAAAAGTTTATAGATTGGACTTCAATCTGGGTTCAGTCCTGGATTCAGACACATACTGCCTCTGATCCTGGGCAAATCACTTAACCCCTCTGAGAACTCTCTAGACTATATAATTTGCAGAGAAGGTGCTACCCTTGAATGGGTAGAGGAAGTTTATTCCCACAGGAAATTCCCTTTCCTAATGAAATCACAGGGTCAGTCTTCTCTGTTACCCTCCATACATTTCTCAGCTTTGAGGGTGAGGGGAAGGAAGATTCTTTCTCCCTAAATTTGAAAGGGTACAAAGTATTTGCCCTGGGCACCAGGGCATTTTGTACCTCTGTCCTTTAGCACCCAAACATTGAATTGTATTAGGCTGCCAGAGGAAGAGGAGAGAGGGTAATGACTTGAATAGAAAGAAGATTCAGCCTTTGACCTTAAGGAATTTCTAATCTCATCACTTATCTGTAATACTGTGTCCTCTTTTTCTAGAAGAAGAGTTATGGCTCTGTGGTTAATTGTGTAATTGGTAATCTATATTAAATATATTTTGAGATTACATACTCATTGGGATAAACCTTTGTATCTTGGTCCACTTCCCTGACAATTAACTTATTTTCACTTTGTATCTATTTTGCATTTATGTTTTTTTGTGCTGTCTCTTTTGACAGAATGGTCAAAGACTTACATCTTTGTCTTTATAGTTGAGGGCCAACCAAGGTTGGCACGTTCTAAGTGCTTGATTAATGCTTACTGATTGAGCATAAGTGGAAATTGTGCTAGACTTTGAGTCAGGAAAGACTTGGTTTTGAAACTCAGACTTACCACTAGTGTTATAACTCTAGGCAAATCATTCAATTTCCTTATCTGTAAAGTATGGGAAATTACTATGGTGGGTTTCAAGAAAATATGATATGAATTGATTAGTAAGAACTTCAGGATATTTAGGCTATATCCCAGATCTTTTGAGATCTTATTGGTCAACTAGGCTCTCCCAACAAAAGTATCCAAGAGAAACTATTGGGCTCATTGATGGACTGCTCTGACCCAATGTGGCTGTTCTTAGGTCCTTGGGTTACATTTGACTAGAATCAAACTTAAAGATGTGTTTTTATCACCAGATTAGTTTTTAACACTTGACCTGAGGCGAGGTCACAGCACAGAATTTGGGGGCTACTGCATTGCCTTTTGCTTCTTTCTCCTGATACTTCACTGTTAAGTCCTAGGTTTGTGCTTTACTGCTTGATTATTTTTCTTTCATATTAATAACCAATTATTAATTGAGATTTCTGACTTTACCCAAACATTTACCCCATCTAGACCATCTTATCTAAGTGGAATTCTTACTAGACTCCAACTAGAAAATCTTACAAAGAGAATCTAAACTATGTAAATTCCAGGTTTCTGAGGCAGGGCTGGTATGGCATTATTAGATCCTTTTGTCTATGGAAGTGGTCTGATTAGAGAAAGACTGACAAAATTGAAGCTAGTCCCGCAGCTCCTCAGTAGAATAGGGCTACCTCTCTCATTATAGTATTTATTCTTTCATTAATTGAAGAGTATATAAATATCAAGAGGTCAAATGACCATCCTTTTATTATTAATAAAATTATTACCCATAATATCAAGTCTCGAATTTACAAGTCTGCTTGGGAGCAGTGGAAGGAGTGCTAGTTGTGGTGCCAGAAGGCTTGGGTTTCATTCTTGGCTCTGCAAGATTGGCCAAATTACTTAGCATCTCTTAGTTTCAATTTCCTTCTCTGTAAAATGGAGAGGTTTGGATTAGATGATCTTATAATTGCATTTTGTTTTGTTTTAGACTCAGACCTGTGCTTTCATTGCTTTAGGAAATTCTAGGGTAAGAAAATTCCCTCTGCTTATGCACTTTGAACCAGTTCAGAGTTTAGAAAATTTCCTGGAATATGAGAGAGGGACTTTTCCTGGATCACTCACTCATCTTGTATTGGGGCAGGACTTTAACCCTAGGCTTTCCTCTCTTAATTATGACTTTGTGACCTTCACTTTTACTGAAAAAAAAAATTGACTATTGCCTTCATTGATTTTTGTCAGCCTCTTTTCTTGCCCTTATGTCTGGCTGTTAATTGTGATTCAGAGATAGTTACTTAAGGGTAACTATCATTGAGGAGCCTGCTTAGTGGGCTCAGTGGATTGAGCTCTTGGGCATAGTAGAGCCTAGAAGACCTTAGTTCAAATATGCTCTCAGAAAATTTACTAGCCATAGGATCCTGGGCAAGTCATTTAACCTCTGCTTGCCTAATCCACTGGAGAAGGAAATGGCAAATTATTCCAGTATTTTTGCCGGGAAAATCCCATATGAGGTAATGAAGAGTCAGATACAACTAAATAAAATAATTATTGTGCTGGTAGGCATTGCTTATATACTGGGTGTTCTAGAGAACAAAGCATATGCCCACCAATTTTTACCTAATTTTGTAGGACTCTGGAAAGTTTTGAATTGCTGTGAACCTTTGGGAATGTTTAAAAAAACAAATACCCACTAAACTACTTAGGTTAGATGACTAATTTTGGCTTTTTAAAAAAGACTTTTAATTTTAATTGAGAATTATTCTGTCTCATCATTACCTTTTTTTTTTTTTTACTCTTTTATGCTTAACATTTTTACTTACTAGCCTCCAAACTCCTTGAGGATAGAGATCTAGTTTCATTATAACTTTACGTTTTCCCTAGCCTTTAGCATTATGCTCTGCACTCAGTAGGTGCTTAATATGTGTTGAACATTGTTCTAACTCATTGAATGAACAACCAAAAAGGTATAAATTTGGTGGGTTTCTTTGTTTCTCTTTTAAATAGCAACTCTAAGGTTGTTTTACATGTACTATGGTTCATTTGATCATGAATGCATTTGTTGGAGATTTATATGAATTTCTCAAGCAAATTAAATGACTCATTACTTATATTGAAATAGCAGATGGGCCTCTTTATTCACCAAGAAGGTAATGTTTTACTTATATTTTTCCTACTTTAAGCATACTCCCGTTGGGAGGTTTTGCCATTGAGTTAATATTTAAATGGAGTTAACTTGTTTAATGTGTTTGTTTATCGAATACTTTGTCTTCTGACTTGAAATGATTGCCAAATTCATCCTTCACCATATACTAAAACTGATATGAAAGTTTATGGCACTAAGTAAGACTTGGATAGTATAAGTCATTGTATTAGTTTATTTATTTATTTATATGCTGAGGCAATTGGGGTTAAGTGACTTGCCCGGGGTTAAGTGACTTGCCCAGGGTCACACAACTAGGAAATGTTAAGTGTCTGAGGCGAGATTTGAACTCAGGTTCTCCTGACTTCAGGACTGGTGCTCTATCCACTGCGCCACCTAGCTGTCTCCAGATCCAGCACTCTATTTACTTTGACATCTGCCTCTATGTGTTCCCTTCTCACTTCCACCTCTGTCGCCCTTACCCCAACCCAAGAAACTGCTTTCCTTTGTATCTATTGTTACATATATTTCCTATTTTCTTGGAGGTATACTTTTTGTTTCCCTAGAATCCATTTATTAAATATCAATAGTGTGCCAGGCATTGCATTAAATCATCCAAAGAAAAATGAGACAGTCTCTGATTTCAAGGAATTTATATTGTCAACAATTTATTTTATTATTCCATTAATTTGTTTAT
Organism: Myrmecobius fasciatus; assembly: GCA_023553655.1. Lineage (NCBI taxonomy): Eukaryota > Metazoa > Chordata > Mammalia > Dasyuromorphia > Myrmecobiidae > Myrmecobius > Myrmecobius fasciatus. Next base: position 257,520 of record JAJPUD010000517.1, read on the forward strand.
TTATTTATTTTCTATTCTTTTATTATTTATTCTATTTATTATTCCATTTATTAAGTAGTTTTTATTTGTTTTTGACTTTGTGTCCCTTTGTGGCATGGTTCATGGCATGGTATATTTCTGTTGATTGATTGTGAAGCCATGATGATTTGGCTCATGGCATGTCTCATTAAGAATGAGAGCCAGCCAATGGAGGCTAATTGAGGCCTAATTTACTCTTAGCTCTAAGAGACTCTGGGAAAATTGAATGGAACTTCATCTCCTACCTGGAAGGTAACTTTTTGGTGGAGCTAAAAGTCCAAATTAGACTGGGACCTTCTTAGTCACATGTAATAATGAACCAAATTCTGATAATTACATTTGCCTCATTTTGGGGGGGACAAATGACCCAGTGTTATTTTTATTAGTGGTGTTCTTGTTTTGATATCTTTTATTTTTTACATTATCTTCATTTCAGTAACAAAAAATATAATAGAAAGAAAGAGGAGGAGGATGAGAGAAAAAAAAATAAAGTAGTAAAGTAAATGTTACTTTAGCCACATTAAGCAACACATCAACCAAGTCTGACACTATAATTATTATTTCATATCCATTGCCCCTTCCCTTATAAGAAGAGAGGGAGATAGGTTTTTTCGTTTTCAGGACGAAGTTTGATCATTATAATAACATAAATTTCAGTTGGAAAAAACACATTTTAAAGCCCAAGGTGATAGATAAATGTAAACTGTTACTTAGAATAGTGGGCAGCTAAGTGGCACAGTGAGTAGCATGCAGAGTCTGGAATCAATAAGGCTTTTTTCCTGGGTTCAAATCTGGCCTCATACACTTGCTAGTTGTGTGATCTAGGACAAGTCACTTAATCTTGTTTGCCTCAGTTTCCTTATCTATAAAATGAGCAGGAAAAGGAATTAGCAAACCACTCCAAGATCTTTGCCAAGAAAATCCCAAGTGGGATAATGAAGAGTTGGACACAACTGAGCAAAACTAGGTCATAGAAAAGGAATGATCCTAAAAACAAAGAGAGTTGCTACATCATTTGATTTAATATGTAGATTCACTGCCCGAGTTAGAAAACAGCAGGCATGCCACAAATTTGATGGTAGATTCTTCTCCTCCCCAACTTAACTACATTCATCTCCTCCTCCCAAACCATCATTTGATTTCTTAGTCTATTTGTGTGGCCTTGTGCCCAGTATGCTTAGGGCCATTGACAAGGGTCCTGTTCACCTTGGCTATTTTTATAGCACTCTGCTCTAAAAATACTCTGTGTGACTGCATCTTGTCTCTATTTTTGAGTTGAAATTTCTGCATAGTTCAGTGGGCAATCTTCCATTAGAATTTCTGCCCTAGCATGAGCATTGACAAACTACCAGGCTTTGCTTATTGGACATAGGACTGTGGGCAAGCAGCAAGGTTTCTCTAGCATCTTGCAATAATAGTTTGGGGTGTGGGGGGGTATTCTCACCTTATAAATTGTCTTCTTCAATTTGGCATCTTACCCAGCTAGCCTGGGGCAGTGTTCAGCACAGTATGCAATGGTAGCATTGCTATGAAATAGGAAACTGGAGCTTGGAATTTTTATCTTAATGGAAAAATTTTACAAAACCTCAGTATGGTGTAGCTTATTAAACTTATAGTCAGGGAAGACCTGGGCTTGTATCCTGGCTCTGACACTTACAAGCTTTATGATTATAGGCAAATCTTTCTGAACTTCCATTTCTTCTTCTGTATAATGGAAAATACTATTTGTAGTACCTCCATCAAGGTACTGTGGAAATTTTAGTGGACTATATGAATGACAATTATTGTTCACAGGTGATTAAATTTCTCCCTCTTCATCAGTAGTTTTTCTATTCTCATGACCTTCCTGGGTCCAAATTTGAATTTTCATAGGAGTCTTCTTACATGTCTACTAGATGGTTCATGTCTAAAACTGAAATAGAGAAGTAGGAATAGAGTTTCTAAAAACAAATGTACAAACTGCCACTGAGCTTTCAAGTCTTGATCCTTCATGGGACTAAAAAGACCAGGTAAAATCCTCTAGGTCTTTGAAGAATGGCCAAAAAATTTACTTGGCTGAGGCAGTAATGGAAACTGGATCAAAGTTCACTAATAAATATGATTTCTTACACTATTTCTCCAGTAATGAAAATATGATAACTCAATAGGATCAGTCAACAACTTACTTCCCAAGTTTTTTATTTTCTACTTGAGTTATGCTTTATTTGTCCCAGATGAACTGGGAAAATAAACATAATTTTATCTCCTCAATCACTTTGGTACAAGGTCATTTGACACACATGCTTTTGTCCTCTTGAAACAGTTGCCTAGCAAATCTTTTAATTACTTTGTTTTCTTGCTGGTGTAGCATTTTCTGTGGTGTGTGCTTTCAGTAAGATACAATTTTGCCAGGAGCTCTCACCCCAGAAGGGATGAGACAACTAATCAGAGAGATTACATAGGGCCCTTTTGTAGGCACTGGGTGGAGCTGGTGCTGATGATTGGTAACTTTGTTAACAATATGTAGTTCTCCCCTGATTGGTAACTTTGTGAACAATATGTAGTTCTAGGGGCAGCTAAGTGTCAGTGGATAAAGCACCAGCCCTGAAATCAGGAGGACCTGAGTTCAAATGTGGTCTCAGTCACTTAATACATCCTAGCTATGTGACCCCGGTGAAGTTACTTAACCCCAATTGCCTCAGCAAAAAGCAAAAAATAAATAAATAAATAAATAAAAACAATATGTAGTTCTAGATTGAAATTCCAGGATGAAAAGGTGTACTTATAGGTCAGTTATAAGGAAGCAGAAGACCTGGTGGCAATTCCAAGACAAAGAGGAGCAGTAGCATTTTCAGCTACGGGGGAACTAGGGGCCCTTCCTGAGTAAAGACCAGAGCACAGACCAAGAGAGCAGTAAGAACACCTCTCTCCACATCACCTTGGAAGCACAAATACTTGCAGACTTCCAGGTCTAGGGTTCAGAACAGCTGCACAAAAAAAGATTGAAGCTTGGGACGATGCCCATCTCAAGGTAAGTAGATCCCAACTTTATGTTAAAGTCTAAAGTGAAGAAATAATCTTGAAAAATGAGCAAATAGCAAAAAAGCAATTTGGCCAGCAAAATTAAGTATAATCCTTCAGGAGAGAAAGTGGATATTTAATGAAATAGAAGACTTCTAAGCATTCCATGATAAAATGATCAGAGCTGAATAGAAAATTTGACTTTCAAATACAAGTTTAAGGGACACATAAAAAGGTAAACATTAAGGAATAATCCTAAGGGACTCAATAAAGTTAAGCTGTTTAACTCTCCTATATGAGAAGATGATATTTGTAATTCCTAAGAACTTTATTTTTATTAGAGCAGTTAAAAGGAGTTTACATAGAAAGAGGGCATGGACTTATGGAACCAAGATGGTGGAATGAGGCAGGCCTCAACTTCTCCTAAATTCTCCTTCACACAACCTTAGAAGAACTCTTCAAAACCAGCATTAGAGCAGTGAAGCATTTTTCTAGTCTAGGACAGCTCAGAGGGTTATCAGGAAAAGTCTGACTCTTACTGGATGTCTGAGCAAGCCACAGAAATGAGGTCCCATTTGAGGCACAAACCAGCAGCAAGGCCCTGAGCCCCAGCACAAGAAGCTTGGGATGGTGCCCTCTCTACTCTAGAACCCAACTTTAACATAAAATGAAAAATCACAAAATAGACTGGAAATATGAGCAAAAAAAAGAATTTAAACAGAAAAAGTTACTAAGCTAAAAACTTAGAAAACAACAGTGTCATAATAGTTACATGCAATTCTCAAAGACAATGTGAATTGGTTTCAGACCCAAAAAGAACTCTCTTAAAATGAATTTAAAAATTAGAGGTAGAAAAAATGTAAAAATAAATGAGAATAATGTAAGAGAATTGTGAAAAAAAGAGCTAACAGCTTGGTAAAGAAAGCATAAACAATGGGAAAAGCTTGGTAAAGAAAGCATAAACAATGGAAAAAGTGACATAAAATTTTACTGAAGGAAACAAATCCTTAAAAAGTAAAACTGGTTAAATTGAAAAGGAGGTACAAAAGTTTGTTGAAAAAAATAGAAATAATTCCTTAAAAATTAATTGGTCAGGTATAAGCTAATAACTAAATGAAACATCAAAAATTGTTCAAACAAAAAGGAAAAAAAAATAGAAGAAAATGAAGACATAGAAGGAAAAAAATGATCTGGAGAATAGAGCCAGGAGAGTTAATTTAAGAATTATTCGATTACCTGAAAACCATGATGAGTGAGTGAGAGACAGAGACACAGAGAGATACAGACGGAGATAGAAAGAAATTGGATATCATGTTAAGAAATTATGAAGGAAAACTTTCCCGATATCCTAAAACCAGAGGATAAAATAGAATATTGAAAGAATATACTGATTACATCACAAAAGAGATATTAAGATGAAAATTCAAGAATATTATAGCCAAATTCCAGAGCTCCCAGTCCTAGGAAAAATGGTACAAACAGCCAGGAAGAAGCAATTCAAGTATTGTGGGTTATATACAGGATTTAGCAGCTTCCACATTAATGGAATAGAGGACTTGGTGTATCATATTCTAGAATGCAAAGGAGCCAGGATTACAACCAAGAAACACCTACCCAGTGAAATTGAATATGTTTGTTGGGGAAAATGGATATTTGATAAAATGGAGGACTTTAAAGAATTCCTAATGAGTAAGGATTTGGGGGAAATAGTGGAGTAGGGTAGAAAATTCTAATTTTTCCAGATTTCCTTAACAAACAAGACAAAATCTTTCTTATAGAGCAGCAAAAATAAACAAGAGTTGAGGCCGAACAGTGGTCTTCCTGGAAGAATCAGAGAAGATCTGAAGATCTCTGGCTAGGATTGGTCCAAATTAAGTATAGATACCTTCAGGCTAGTCCTGCTGAAATAGCACACACTGATACCCGGGGGTAGCTGGATTGGGAGGTAGCCTCAACTCAGCTACAAGAATTTTCACCTCCTGGACAGGAGAGCACAGTAGAGAGTTGGACATTTGAGAGGAAGATTGAGGGCACCTCTGCTGACAAGGGATGTTAAGCCCAAATATGCTGCTGAAATGTGTCATTGGACAAGAAAGAATCAGCACATGATCAGTGAATGCAAAAGCAGTGGGGTGGGGGATGTTGCTCATCTCAGAAGAGCTAAATTCTTATCTTTAATTTCATGCTAGAGGGGAGAACTAAAAGTTATAACCACTGGAGGGTTCTATGGGAACAAAGAGTATTTATTTCTAGCATAGAATGTAGAGGGGCCCTACCTGTGGTTTAGAGAGGGGAAGGAATGCAGAGGTTGGACCCAGGACAAAACAGTAAGGAGGATTTGAGACTAGGACCATGACTTCCCATACCTCAAGGCTAGATGTGAATATAATAACATGGTGCTATAAGTTTAAAAAAAAAGTGAGGGGAAGCTAGTAGAATAGGTCAACAAATTTCAAGCTCTCCAGATTTCTCCCACAAACAGAATAAATTTGTGCCTGAAGGTGAACATAGACTGATGAAAAATCAAGATTTGGGCAGAACAGTGGCCCTTTTGGCACACACTAAGAATATCCAAAAACAGACTCCAGGCCTGGGATTAACCAGTGTGAAGTGCTAGCTCCAGGCTAGCTCCTCAGAAACAATTTGAAGTTGCTGTAGGAGTCAGGGAAGACTGAGTGAATTTTGGCTGATTAGGAACACCAGGCTTAGCTGTGCTGCAGAGATGCAACCCTGGGTGAGAAGGAACTAGCACACCTGGTGGTGCACTGTTTTTGTGAGTGTAGAAGCAGTGGGGCTGGCACTTGGAGGGTGGAGCTTTTGGTTTGGGGTTCCAGAGGGGAGAGCTGAAGTGAATCTACAGGCACCATTCTCCCTTTTCTCCTTTTTCCCGTCTTCCCCACACCTCATGATTAGAGGTGCTTACACACTTATATTTCTCATTAAAAATAATGAATTAGCAAAGGAGAAAGAACCCAGCTATAGAAACTTTTTATGGGAATAGGAAAGACTGGGGTTCATCTTCAGAGCAGGACAGTAAAGTAAAGAAAGTGCTTCTGTCTCAAAAAATATTATATGGCACCCTCCCCTGAAAGAATTTATAGAAGAACTCAGAAAAGAATGTAAAAATCAAGCTAGAGACATTAAAGAAAAACTAAAAAAAAAAAAATAAGATTATGAAAAAAAGTTAACCAACTAGATACGGAGTCTTAAAGATGAAAATAACTCTTTGAAAATTAGAATTGGGTGGATAGTGGATAGTCAGGAGGACCTGAGTTCAAATCTAGTCTCAGATACTTAACATTTCCTAGCTGTGTGATTCTGGGCAAGTCACTTAATCCCAATTGCCTCAGGAAAAAAAAAAAAAAGAAAGAAAGAAAAGGAAAATTTGAATTGGTCTAGGGGAAGCTAGTGAAGAGACCAAGAAATAACAAAACAGAATTTAAAGAATGAAAAAATAGAACAGAATGTAAAACATCTTATAAGAAAAAACAACAGATTTGGAGAACAGATCAAAAAGAGAAAATATAAGAATAATTAGTCTGTTTGAAAACTGTGACCAAAAAAAAAAAAAAAAAAGAATCTTGACACAATAATGGAAGAAATAATCCAAGAAAATTGTCATAGAGTGATAAAACATGAGGGGAAAGTAGAGATAGAAAAAAGCTACCAATCACTACCTTAAGAACTCCTTTGTGGAAAACACATAATTTTATTATTGCCAAATTTAGAAACCCCCAGATCTCAAAGTGAAAAATTTGCAAGAAATAAGGAAAAAACAGTTCAAATATACAGGAGCTACAATTAGAATTGTACAAGACTTAACAGCAGCCACAATAAAAGAATGTAGGTCCTGAAATCATATGCATTGGCAATCAAAAAAATTCTAGCTTGTGGCTAGAAATATCATATCCAGTAAAATTATCCATAATATTGAATGGAAAAAATGGGCATTCAGCGACCTTGCAGATTTTCAGGACTTTCTTTCAATTAAACCTGAACTCAATAGAAAATTTAACATTTAAGAGGCAGTATCAAAGATCATTTTCAAGGAACTTAACATGGACAAATTGTTTATGTATTTTACATGGAAAGTATGCTGTATGTTTGATCAACATTAGTAATTGGGTAGCTCAGAGTGTGATCTGATTTTAAAAAACAAAACCACCTAGGAAAAGGTAAAAAATATTTATATTATGTAAATGAGGTACAGAGGAAGAGTAGACACAGAAGCATTAGAGAGGGGAGGAGGGCTTATAGTTCAGAAAACTTGCTCATAGCAGAAATAGGTTAAAAATAGGCAACACTACATACATACCATGATGGGTATAGCATCCTTCAAAATCTATAAAGAAATAAGGGGAGGGAAGGATGAGTGGAGGGGGAAGCAAAAAGTCAGGGAAGAAGACAAGGGAGGGATCAACAGATGGGGAGAGGTTAAGTAATAGCAAGGCAAGTTAAGGAGCAGAATTAAAGCCGAAAAGTTAGCAGAGATAGGAAAGAAGATATATATATATATATATATATACTAATACAAAGATCAGAAATAGAATTTACTAGAAAAAAAAGTATGGCAAGTAATCATTTTATTCAAAGTCAAACTTAAAGATTCAATCAAGAGAGAAAACTACATTATATGTCAACCATATTAATAGTGTTTTAGATGCATGCTTACATATAAGCAAATGCATATATGTGTATGTATATATGCACATATATGTAGACATGTATACATGTTGCTTTATGTATACTTTATGTATGTATATAGATATATGTATGTGGGTCTGGGTGTGTTATGAATATATGTGTATATGTATATGTAAATATATCTGTGCTTAACCTTAGTCTGCTTGAGGAAGGTGGGGAGGGGGACAAAAAGAGGAAGAATAAAGTAAACCAAGTGTGCATCAGAGAATAAAAGAACAACTTACAAGGAAGCAAAGAAAAAATGGACACTCATGAATATAATTTCTTCTACTATTATATATCCTTTCTTGAAGTGGTAATTTATTGTTATATATTTTGAATCTTTTTTGATGCTCTGCTAGGCACATGACAATGTTCTGTTCTGTTTTATTTTATTTTTCTGTCTTTTTTCTATCCTGGTTTTTTTTTTTCTGAGGCAATTGGGGTTAAGTGACTTGCCCAGGGTCACACAGCTGTTACGTGTCTGAGACCAGATTTGAACTCAGGTCCTCCTGACTTCAGGGCTGGTGCTCTATCCACTGCGCCACCTAGCTGCCCCCTTTTTTTTTTTTTTTTTTTAGAAAAAAAAAATGATCAGGCAAAAGAGAAAGAACTAGATCATCAAAAATTACTATGGGAATAGAAAAGACCAGACTTATGTCAAAAAAAGCTTATGGATTCCACCCCAAAGAATAACATCAAATGGTCATCTGTCCCCAAAAAATTCTTAAAACTCCAAAAAAAGACTTTAAAAGTCAAATGAGAGATAAAATTAGAGGAAAAAAACAAATTAAAACCAATTCAAGAAAAATAAGAATATAAAAAGAAAGTCAACCCTAGAAAAGGAGATCCAGAATCTTAAGGAACTATCCCAAAGAGTAATGTTAAATAGTCAGTTGTCCAAAAAGAATTCTTAGAACTCAAAATAGACTTGAAAAAATCAAATGAGAGAGATTGAGGAGAAATTTTAAAAAATAATAACATCCAAGAAAAAGAAGAAAATTATGAAAAGAAAGTCAACTGACTACAAAAGGAGATCCAGAATCTTAAGAAAATTACTCCTTGAAAAACTAGCATTGGGGAAGAGGAAGCCAGTGAAGCTAAAAGAGATTTAAGAAAAACATAAAAACAAAATGTAAAGAATGAAAAAATAAAAGAATGTGAAACATCTCATAAGAAAAACAACAGATCTGGATAACATATCAAGAAGAGTAAACATAATAATTGTATTACCTGAAATCTACTATCAGAAAATGTATCTTGGTACTATAATGTAAAAAATAACTAAAGAAAAAACTAAAGAAAAGTTTTAGAACAAGAGAGGAAAGTAGAAATAGAAAAAAATCTACTGATTACCACCTAAAAGAGATCTTGAGAGGAAAACCTACAGCAATATTATAGCCAAATTCCAAAAACCTCAGGTTAAGGAGAAAATATTATGAGCAACAAGGAAAAAAATATAATTCAAATAGATTGGAGCCACAATTACAATTACAGACTTCCAGTGGTTACACTAAAAAACCCTAAGTCTTGGAATACTATTTATCAAAGAGCAAAAGAACTGGAATTGTGGCCAAAAATATCATATGCAGCATAATTAAGTTAAGCATAATTCTGAATGGGGGAAAATGGATATTTAATGAATTGCCAGACTCTTAAGGATTTTGTTTCATAAAGACTTGAATTTAATAGAAAATTTGACATACAAGATCCAAGAGAAATATAAGGTAAATACCAAGAACTAATAATAAAGTAAAAAATGCACAGCAGAGAATGAAAGAAAACCTCCAGGTTTCTTTCCTCCAGAGAAAAGATGTACAGATCTGAACACAGATGTGTAGGCTTTCTTGAAGTAAAAATTTATTGTTTTATATTTTGAAGCCTCTTATGATCTGCTGTGTACATGGCAATGTTTTTTCTTCTTTTGTCGGAACTTTAAAATTAAATTAAACTTAATTAAATTTAAATTTATAGCTATAAAATGATTTTTAAAATGAATTCCTAATGAATATACCTGAGTGAAACAAAAAAATTGATTTTCAAATACAAGACTCAGGAGAACCATAAAAAGGTAAATAGGATAGAGAAAGCATAAGGACTTCAATAAGGTTAAACTGTTTATATTCCATCATGAAAAGATGATACTTGTAACTTTTAAGAACTTTATTGCTATCAACTAGTATACCTAGAATGTGAGAGTGTGGGTTGACTATAATGGGGTGATGTTTAAAAAAAAAACAATTAAGGGATAAGTAAGATAAAGGGAAAGGGAGAAGGTGAATGGGATAAATTATTTCACATAAAGCAGACACAAAAAGAGCTCATATAATGAAGAGGAAGATGAATTTTGGGGATGGCAGACAACTCTGACCCTTACTCTCATCAGAATTAGTTCAAAGAATAATAACTTTACCCTTACAAGGAAAATAAGAAGGGATGGGGATAAGAGGGAGAAGGAGAAGTGATAGAAAGGGGAAGACAAATTTGGGGAGGCAGTGGTCAGAAGGTAAAAGGTGAAGAGTATGAGAGAGATATAAGCAGAAAAAATAGGATGGAGGGAAATAGTTATCATAAGTATAAATATGGAATGAACTCACCCGTAAAATGGATGTAGTTGGCAGAATAGATTTTTAAAAAATCTTACAATAAACTATTTAAAAAAATTTGAAGTACAGAGATAGAATAAAAATAAGGGATCAGAGCAGAATCTATTATAGTTGAAATAAAAATGATTTAAGACAAAGCAAATCAAAAACAGATCTAATTGTAAAAGAGATAAGGAAGGGAACTATTTTTTTAAATATTAAATATATATCCAACAAATGGTGTAGCATCTAAATTTTTAAAGAAGTTAAATGAGCTACAGTAGGAAATAGATTGTAAAACTGTACTAGTGGGGATTTGAACTTTTCCCCTCTCTGAACTACGTAAATCTAACAAAAAAATAAGCAAAGAAGGAGGTCAATAGAATTTTAGAAAGGTTAGATATGTTAGACCTCTGTAGAAAATGGAATGGGAATAAAAAGGATATATCTTTTTCTCAATGGTTTATAGTTCCTACAAAAAAATTGATAATATAGTCATCAAAACCTCACAACCAAAGGCAGAAATATTAAATGCATTTTTAAAATATCATAATACATTAAAATTACATTTGATACAGGGTAATAGAAATTAATTGGAAGCTAAATCTAATTCTAAAGAATAAGTAGGTCAAAGAACAAATCATAGAAACAATCAATTTCATTAAAATAATGACAGCAGTGAGATAATATATCAATATTTATGGGATGTAGCCAAAGTAATACTTAAGAGAAATTTTCAATTTCTAACTTCTTACATCATTAATAAAATAGAAAAAGAGCAGATCAATGAATTGAGCATGCAACTGAAAAGAAAAAAAAGGTGTGAAGATGAGTTTGTTAGATTGAAATGATCTTAAAAAAAAGTAGGTATGAGAAATAGGGATACAGTAGGAGAAAAGGAAAGGGAGAGAGAGAAGAGGGAAAATTTTCTCACAGAAAAGAGGTATACAAGGAAGAGTTTTTATAGTGGAGGGGGAATTGGAAAGATGATAGGGCTTAAACTTCACTTTTATTGAAATTGGTTCCAAGAGGAAAGAATGCATATACATATACACATTCAATTGAGTATGGAAATTACCTTTACCCAAAAGGGAAATAAGGGAAAATGATGAGATATGAGTGGGGGCTCAGGAATGATAAAAGGGAGGGGAGAGTTAAGTAGGGAGTGGTCAGAAGGAAAACAAAACAGAAGAAAACTGAACCACAGTAATCACAATTGTGACTATGAGTGGAATGAGCTAACCTTTAACAAAAAAGTGCATAGCAGAATGGATTAGAAACTAGAAACCAATATGCTGTTTGAAACAAAGACATGCTTCAGATGAAGTTAAAAAAAAATCAGGGATAGAAATCATGTTCTCAGATAAAGTAATTTTAAAAAAGCAAAAGTAGACCTAATTAAAAGAGATGTAGAAAATTACATTTTGCTCTATGCCACCTTCAATGAAATAATATAATTTTTTATAGATTTCTTTAATAAAGGCCTCATTTCTTAAAAATACAGGGAATTGAGTCAAAAAAAAAAAAAGGCCATTCCATAATGGTCAAAAGATATGTACAGGCAGTTTTCAGAAGAAATCAAAGCTATTTACAAAAATTGCTCTAAATGACTATTGCAAATTTTAAAAAACTCTTGAGATACCACTTATACCTGTTAAGGACATATGCTGGAGGGGTTGTGGGAAAATAGGTGATGGAGTACTACTGTGGTATAAGGAAAACCTGGGAAAATGTGTATGAATTCATGCAAAGTAAAGTGAGTAGGACCAGGAGAACATTGTACATAGTAACAGCAATGTTATAATGATGATCAGATGTGAAGACTTGGCTACTCTGATCTATATAGAGATTCAAGATAATCCAGTGGACTCATGATGAAAAAATACTACTTATCTCTTAAAAGAGAATGAACTCTGAGTACAAATTGAAGTATATTTTCTTGCATTGTTTTATTTTTTTGGGGGGGGAGGAGGCAGTGGAGAAATTGGCTAATATAAGAAATATGTTTTATATGATTTTTGTGTGTTTTATTGATATTTGCCTTCTCAGTGGTTGCAGAAGAATCTGAAACTCAAAATTTTATTTTATTTTATTTTTATTTTTTATTTTATTTGCATAACATATGTGTGGGTAATTC
>JAJPUD010000517.1:274942-298276 GCA_023553655.1 Myrmecobius fasciatus
GTTATTTTGAATGGAATTTCTTTTTGTATCTCTTGCTGCTGAACTTTATTGGTAATATATAAAAATGCTGATGATTTATGTGGATTTATTTTGTATCCTGCAACTTTGCTAAAGTTGTGAATTGTTTCTAGTAGTTTTTTCGTTGAGTCTTTAGGGTTCTCTACGTATATCATCATGTCATCTGCAAAGAGTGATAATTTGGTTTCCTCATTACCTACTCTAATTCCTTTGATCTCTTTTTCTTCTCTTACTGCCAAGGCTAACATTTCTAAGACAATATTAAATAATAATGGTGACAGTGGGCAGCCTTGTTTCACTCCTAATCTTATTGGGAATGGTTCTAGAAACTCAAAATTTTAAAAGAATGCTAAAAATAAAGAATAACTCTTTAAAAGAATGAATAACTTGCAATAGAAATATAGTAGTGTTAGATTCCTAGAACAGCCAGTGGTCCATTTTTCCTGGAGTGGACATTGTGTGAAAGGGGAAATAATGTGAACTTAGACTGAAAAGTAGGTTGGAACCAAAGTGTTAAGGACCTTGCATATAGGTTTATTGGTTTACATTTTATTCTAGCAGTTATAGACAGTAAAAGGTTTGTAAGATGAGAAGTGAGGAGATCATTTTGATTGGTATTAGAAGGATGGATTGAAAAGGGGAAGGAAATTGGACATATCTTCACATGTACACTAACTAGAAAATATGAAAATAGTCTAGATGAGCATGAAGTGAGGAAAAATAGGGTGATTAATTATATGAATGAAAAGAAAGGAATCGATATGGAGGATGTCTCAGATTTGAATCTCTCTGTTGCCTCTTGCATAAAATACAATCTCTTCTGATATCTAAAACCCTTTAAATATGATGGAAGTCTATCTTTTCAGATTGATTTCGATAAGGAAGATGGTAGGCTCATCATGACAAAGAGGGAAGTCTGGAAGAGGGACAAATTTGGAGTGTGATGGAAGATAGTGAGCTCAGTTCAGAACACGTTGAGTTTCAGGTGCTGACAGGCCATCCAAGTAGGAATCCTGTGTCTATCCCATGATAAAATGAAAGCTTTTTAAGGGCAGAAATTAGGGCTGGGTGTGTGCATTTGGAAATCATCTACAAGAGGTCATAATTGAACTTCTGAGAACACATATAATCACCAGAGGAGGTGAAAATCATCAGGTCAGCTCTGTGAAGGATCTTGACTGTAGTATCAATAGGAATGGGAGTTACTAAGGGCTCAGATTTGGATCTTGTGGAAAAAGAATAATAGAGAATCATTACCTTTCAATTTTGTAGTTGCTCCTTAGTATTTAAAACTACTTTGGGAAATTTATTTTATCTTTTTTTTTTTTTTAAAACCACAGCATCAAAAGTGAGATTCTACTAATCCTTGTGATTCTTATCTATCATGGCTATTGTGATACACTCAAATTAATAATCAATTAAAGTTTATCTGTTAAAAGTAAATAATTACAAGAGAGCTGAGATTATCTTAAGGTATCTGGTGTCTGTGTAAGGCTCACCTTGTCACTCTTCCACTTTAGGGATTCCCTTTCAGCTCTATGCTCAAATACAGATTTAAAGCCTTTAAGAACTTGTCTCCAATCTACATTTCTAGCCTTTTTACTCTCATTTTATTCTCACAACTCTATTGATTATCTCTAATTTATCCTGTGTTCTGTGTCCATGTACATATATGTGTATATATATCTCTGCAATTTGTACATACATAGTTATTTATATTTTGTGTTTTCACTCCTCTCCCCTTTAGACTGTGAGTTTCCTTGAGGACTTTCTTTTTTTCCTTGGGGCTTAGCACAGTGCCTGACACATAGTAGGTACTTAATAAATAAATGCTTGTTGTTAAAATGACCTCTTTATTCTTTGTCATACTTAGTACTTTATCTCTAGTCACTAGTTTTTTATCAGTTGTCCCAGTGCCTGGAATAATACACTCTCTGCTAGGATTTTATTTCCTTTAAAACTCAAACTCAATTGTCACTTTCTACATGAAGTGTTTCCTAAGACTACTTGCTGCTAGTGGCCTTGTATCCATTGTAAATACCTATTGTTGGACAGCATCTACTTAGGTGGCTCCTTTAAAAACAAGAGTTGCACTTGCTTGAACATTTGTCCAGACTTTCACACTTTAGCAATATATCATTTCCTTTTTATTTTCTTCATATTCCCATGAGGTCAGATGTGTTTATAATTGCCTAGAAGGACACTGAAGTATAGGAGTTTATTTTTATAACTTTACTTGAATTTTTAAATTTTCTCCTATAAGAGGGAAATTGTTGTTCAATCAGCTGTCCCAACTCTTTATAACCCTATCAACCATAGCATATGATACTGTCCATGTGGTTTTCTTGGCAAAGAAACTGAGTGGTTTACAATTTCCTTTTCCTGTAGATTAAAACAAAGAGGTTAAGTGACTTGCCCAAGATCACATAGCTAATAAATATTTGAGGCTGAATTTCAATTCCTTTGAATTTCCTGACTCCAGGCCTAATGCTCTATCCCATCTCCTGTCTCATTTTCCCCTATAGCAGCCATCAAATCAGACTTAGGCACAGAGATGTTACCTGCCCAGGATCACACTGATAATGGCATTTGAGATGATTTGAACCCGGGTTTTTCTGGCATTTTTATGTCAGTCATTTTTATGAGTTAAGTGTTTTGTATTCCCAGAGTTAGCCTCAGTAATTATAAGGAATCTTGTTTGTATTGGCAAAAAAACCCCACCATCTCAGGTTTGTAAGTGAATTTTTAATCCTAATGTTTGTTTGGCTAGTTAACTTTTTGTGGATGGTGTTTCTTTTTTCTCAGGTTGCTGCATCAACCGGACACATGGTTGTGTTGGTGGACCAGTCAGATGAAATCCTGGCCAAGTCCAAAAAAGGACTTGAAGAAAACCTCCGGAGAGTGGCCAAAAAGAAGTTTGCAGAGAATCCTCAGGTAACATTTTAGTCTTCATACCTTCAGATCAAGCCATTTGGAAATTGTGCTCTTTATATGGGGTACATTTTTTAAGAAGTCCAAGAAGACAGCATTTTTCTATTGAGCAAACATAATTGGGAAGGGGGTTAGGTATGCTTTTATGATTCAAGAAGCCCAAAGAGTGAATTGGGAACATAGCCTTCGATTCCCTCAATGTCTCTGATTTGTTCTTGAGTAATAAATACTTACTCAACAACACCTTATAAAAGTTATAGAACCAGATAATACTTTTATTAATGAAAAATAAAGGTAGCATTTAAATTTGACAAAACTTTTGCCATACTATCCATTTTTCTCATCCTGTCCCAAATCCTTATTGGCTAGAAAGAATGATACTAAAGAATGCAGTATTACTGACTGGGTATTCTGAGAATTGACATTGCTTTCTTTGTGATATAGCCTGGGACAAAAAGTTGTGAAGAAAAAGATTGGCAACTTTTATTTAGAACTGGACTGATAGAATAAGGTCTTTGAAGTGAGATATTATGAAGATTTCATTTTCTGCACAAACACTATTTTTTGGGGCACATTGGTTTCTTTATCTTTCTCACTCTGTTTTGGCAACATTATGAATATTTCCAAATGAAATATATAACTTTTTTCTTCTCTTTCCTTCAAACTCATTAGGCTGGTGAGGAATTTATTAAGAAGACTATGAGCAACATATCTTTGAGCACAGATGCAGCTTCTGTGGTTCACAGCACTGACTTGGTGATAGAGGCCATTGTAGAAAACCTGAAATTGAAAAATGAGCTATTCCAGAGGCTGGACAAGTTTGCAGCAGAGTATGTATGCAGGCACCCATATGGTCCTCATTTTCTCTCCAAAACCTATGCTCTTTCCTAACTTCCTTCTCTCTGTCAGTTATCTTATTTTCTGTTGTCTTTCTAAGCATCCAGATGCTCTGCTTTGTAGGCAGTCTCAGTTTTCTTTATCTCCAGTCCCCTATATTCAATCAGTTGCCAAGTCTGGTTTGTCTTCACATCTCACTTATCTGTTTTTATTTCTATATGAGCACAATCACCATTAGAGGTTCAGGCCCTCAGCACCTCTCACTTTGATTATGGGAACAGCCTACAAATTTAATACCTGTATGCAATCCTTCCCATCTCCAATCGACTCTTTACAGATCTGCTAAAATGGTATTCCTAAAACACAGGTCTAACCAAGTCACTTTTCTGCCTGGGTGTTCCCCTGTTAGTATAAATTATAATTTCCTCTTCTGGCATCTAAAAACCTTTCAAAATCTTATGCTAACCTCTCTTTTGGGCACATTAACTATTATTCCTTCTTGGGTATTCTACTTCCCAGCCAAATTGGCGTCGTTATTATATATACATTCCCACACCCTTCTCTGTGCCTTTAGTAGAGTGCTCTTCTTCTTTAGCTAGAATTAGCTAATATTCCTAATTTTCTCCAATACTTAGCTCATGTCACCTCCTACAAAAGGGCTTTCCTGTTATTAGTATTCTTTGCCCATGAAATTACTTTGTTTTAAAATAAGGTTCTTGAAGGCAGAGGCTATTTAATTTTTGTCTTTGTTTCCCCAGTGTCCAGTGTGGTGCTTAATAAACATATTAATAGTGTTTAATAAATTAATTGTTGAATATATTCAGTATTTATTGAGTCTCTGAGTGTGAGTTCTCTTATCTGCAAAATGAGAGAGACTGGGCTAGAGGATCTCTAAGTGATCCCTTGCAGCTCTGTGATTCTAAAATTATTTTATTTTATGAGTAGCAGCTTTGTTATGGAAGCCACAGACTTTAAGGCAATTGAAGGCTGTGATCATATAAAATTTAAATACAAAGATAGTTGTTGATGGCATGCATAATCATGAATGTACTGTTTGCTGCCAGGTATAAATAGTAACTAGTTCACAAAAATAATTGATGGAAATCATGTTTTCTTTTTCTTTACCTTCTATATGAATGGCTTTCTGGACCTTGAGACCAAGGTCTTGGTCTTGGACATTGAGGCCACATGTAAATATGATTTGTTCTGTGATTGTTAGTTTATTATTGTTAGTTATTATTACCTACTATTTGACCTTATGTAGTTCAGAGAACACATAGGAACAAAACTTTTCCTGGCTAGGAACACTTACTAGAATGAGGCAGGATGAGGCTGTAAGAAAATAAAGTTTCTCTCAGATAGTTTTCAGAAAGCAAAAACTAAGGAAATCAACTCTAGATGGAAAGACAGATGAAAAAAAAAAAGGTGATTAGAGAAGCCCCTACCCTCTGCAGAACATAGAGTACAACTATTCTACCCTGTCCTTGTGCTTCTGTGAGATAGTTTTGGTGCTAGAGCTAAGTCACATTGCTGAAACACGAGTTTCTTTATCAGCAGTGGTTACTGGCACTGGAGCAAGAGTCAGAACTAGAATCACTAAGGGATCTAGGGCAAATCATTTAAGCTTTCTGGGCCTCATGTGATTCATCAGAAAAATGAAGAAATTAAACATCTGAATCTAGGATTTTTTATGATTGATTCTTGAGCTCATTTTCAGCATTAACATTCAAGTTTGTGATTTTTACCAAATATCTTCAGTTCCTAAGGTGGCAGTAACTTGAGATAGTTAGAGGAGACTTAACTTTTTGTTGTATTTTTTTTAAGATGATCCAAAGAAAAATATAGTTATATTTCCTTCCAAACAAATTTTGTTTTTTCCCAATTGCGTGTAAAAATAAACTCTTTTTAAAAAAATTTTTCTCCCTTTCTTCTTTCCCTCCCCAATTCCTAGGTTGGTAAGCAATTTGATACAGGTTATACATGTGCAGTCATGCAAAACATTGGAAGAGACTTTTGGCAGCACTAAGTTGCTAGCAGGGTGTACATTCCTAGGTTTAGAATCAGAAAGTCCTGAGTTTAAATCTGACTTCAGATATAATACTGTGTGAGGAGGATTAAGTCACTTATCCTTTGTCTTCCTCAGTTTTCTCAGGTATAAAATGGTAATAGCACCTATCTTGGAGGATTGTTGCGAGGATCAAATGAAATAATATTTATAAAAATGCTTAGCATAAAAAATGCTTAGCATAGAAATGGAGCATAGTGGGCAGTTATGTGGTACAAGGAATAGAGCATCAGGCCCTAGACATTTAATTAGCTGTGTGATCCTGGGCAAGTCATTTAACTCTTATTTGCTTTAGTTCCTCAACTGTAAAATGAGAACACATTGGAGAAAGAAATGGCTCACCAATCCCGTATTTTTGCCAAGAAAATTCCATGGACACAACTGAACAACAACATGGTGAAAGAGTATGCAGGATTTATAGGCCAGATATTAAGCACTGATTATGCTGGGCACTGTGCTAAGCTTTGGGGTTGCAAATATAAGATATAAGACAACCTTATAGAGCTTACATGGAGGAAAACAACCACATAAGGAGAAACTGGCACTTGAGGCAGAACCCGGAGAGAGGAGGAGGAGGGGAGCATCCTCTTAAAGAGGGAAGGCACCATGTGAAAGAGTAAAGAAGAAATATACATGCTTGAACCCTTCATGAAACAATGGTTGAGACTCACCAGTCCTGAGAATGGCCTCAGCATACAGGAATCCTCAGGGTGAAGAGGCTGATGGCCAGAAGATGTAGAAGGCCAGAGAATTGATGAGAGCTTTTCAAAGGCAGGGACTGTATTATTTTTGTCTTTGTGATACCTAGCTTAGTCGGTCTTTATCTATGGATATTGAGCAAATTATTTAATCAGCCAGGTAGTACAATGAATAGAACTTTGATCCTAAAGTTGGGAAGACCTGAATTCAGATATGTCTTTGAACAGTTAGATGTATGATCCTGGAAGTCACTTAATTTTAGCCTCAGTTTCCTCATCTGTAAAATGGGGATACTAATACCTAACCCTCAGGGTTTTAATGTAAAATGAGGTGGTATTTGTAAATTACTTTGCAAACTTTAAAGTGAATATTATTATTTATATTATTTGTTATGCTTATTTATTTATATTAATTATAATTATTAATAATTATTTCTGAATCTTGGTTTTCTCATCTTTAAAACAAAGATAATGTAACAACTACCGCCTACCTATCACCCAGAGTTGATGTGAGGAAAACACTTTGCAAATCTTTAAAATATAAGCTGGTATAAAAATGTTAATTTTCTTTGAATGGTGCCTCCCTCTACCATACAGACTCTTAATTCCCCTTGGACTTAATAAGTAGGTCCAAAGGAATTGTCTGGGACATTAAAAGTTATATTGAAAACCATTAAACTAAAGTGACTTTATCATTTAATATAAATCAATTTACCAAAATCAAAATAAATATTTACCAAAATCGCTATAAAATGGAGATAGCACCTATCTTGAAGGATTGTTGCGAGGATCAAATGAGATAATATTTATAAAAATGCTAATTGAGAATAACTCTGCTGTTTGAGCTTGTTTGAGAAAATCTACCTTCAGCTTATTTGAAATTATGGCATAAGAAAGTTATATGCTTCATCATTGTATTTCTTTTTTAGCCCATTGTTCTTTTAGTTCCTGAATGATTTTATTCCAGTAGAATGGGTAGTTTTTCCTCTAGAATTCAGATAAATCATGGTTGCCTCTTTAAGCAAAGGTCAAGCCTGTCATTCTTATATTCCTTCCAGTGACCATTGACTAGTTGTGATCTGGATTCATGAGGTGTTCAACTGGTCTCTTCTAAACTGCTTATTGTCTAGTTTTCCACAAGGTGGCACAATAGGAATAAGCAATTATATTTGAATTTAAGGAAGTTTTTTCATTTCTCCATTAGTACATTTAGCCATCAGATGTTACATTTTGTATTACTCTTGAGTGGGAGAAGAGAATTATGTGAATGGTGCATCCTGAGCCACAATCTTATTCATTTTTCCCAAAAATTTAATTGGAATTTTTTCTGAACTATATTGCAAAAAGTGAGATAATTTATATTCAAAAATTATTTGGAGAACAAAAGGGTACAAAAAGACTTTGATTTAATGTTTGCCATCAGAGTTTCCTAGATGGAAGTTTGTTTTAAATATAGATTTATTTTGAGTAAGGGATAAAGCTGTCCTTACCAGACTAATGTAGCCACAAAAGTCTTAATTTCTGATGGTGGGATTCTTTAAGTAGTCCTATGAAGACATGGGGCAACCGGGTGGCATAGTGGATAGAATACTGGCCCTTCAGTCAGGAAGACCTGAGGGTAGTTGTGATCTCAGACAGTAGCTGTGTGACTCTGGGAAAGTCCTTTAATCCCATTTGCCTCAATTTCCTCATCTGTAAAATGAGCTGGAGAAGGAAATGGCAAATTACTCAGTATCTCTGCTAAGAAAACTTCAAGCAGGATTGTGAACATTGGGGGAGTACTGAAACAACTCAGCAGTGATGAAGACATAGGAAAAGCTCACTATTATTTTATAGCTGAGAAATTCTTTTATAAAATGAAAATATTAAGTTTCTAAGTGGGATGTACAGCAGAAAGGATACTGGATTTGGCAATGGGAATATTTGAATCTCAGCTCTGTCACTATTACTGTTACACTATTACATAACCCGTTGGGCTTCAGT
The DNA here is from genome assembly GCA_023553655.1 of Myrmecobius fasciatus. NCBI lineage: Eukaryota > Metazoa > Chordata > Mammalia > Dasyuromorphia > Myrmecobiidae > Myrmecobius > Myrmecobius fasciatus. The sequence goes on from JAJPUD010000517.1 coordinate 283,475, forward strand.
TTCCTTATCTATAAAATAAGGGGATTAGATGAGGTGGCCTCCAAGACTCTTTATCATGCTAGCTCTATGATGTTTTGAACCTAAGTGATTTTTGCCTTTTTTAAAGTTCCTCCTAACTTTCCAGTTGTTTTATACCTTTATTTTTACCTCTGTTTTCCATGATCTAGTGCTTTAATGTTCTTGTGCATTTTCAGTTCTTGTCTCCCTGCCAAGAATTCTCCTCTCTTTATTTTTGCTTCCTGGTTTCCTTTAAGTTTCACCCCAAATTCTACTTTTTGCATCTCCTGATAACCCTAAATTCTAGAACGTTACTTCTGTTGATTAACTTTCAGTTTGCCTTGCTTATATATAATTGGTTTTGTGCTGAGAGCACAGACTATTTTTATATTTCTTTTATTCTCAGCTCTTATGATGGTTTCTGGAACACAGTTAGCCCTTAATAAATGCTTGTTGAATTGAGTAAGTTGATGACTTTATCATGATGTAGTAAAATAGTTTCCAGGATGTTTTTCCTTTTTTAAAAAAATATGTAACATTTTCACAAGGTTTTACTGTTTTTTTTTCTTTTTTTTCATTACTGTTCATTTATCCTTATCATTTTATTTTGTTAAACCATATACAGAACAAGAGAATTTTTATAATTTATTCCATGTGAATTAGGAAATGAAAAAGGTTTAAGAGACAAGCTTTCATTTAAATCATAGATTGACTTAATTTAAATCCAAATTTAGGATCATATGATTTTTCTGGGGGGATACAATGTTTTTTCTCTTCCTTTTTCCCCAAAAGGGACAGATTAGTTGTTACCTAGAGTCAGTAGCTACCTGGTGTGATCTACTTAAGACCCAAGTCCTAGTCTATTGATGTAAAATTACTTGGATATTCTGTTTTTGTTTGTTTGTTTTGTTTTGTTTTGTCTCTGCAGACACACGATCTTTGCCAGCAATACTTCCTCTTTGCAAATTACAGACTTAGCTAATTCTACCACCAGGCAAGACCGATTTGGGGGGCTCCATTTCTTCAATCCTGTGCCTATGATGAAACTGGTAGAGGTTTGTACTTGTATATAAACACATATAAGCATATGTGTTTGCTTGGTTGTTGCTTTTGACTTGTGCTGGTTTATTGCTTGTGTTCAAATGTGATATTTCTATTTCTTGAAAAACCTATCTTCTCAAAGAAGGGAGAAAAAAAAAGTGGAACGAAGAGAGGAATAAGGGAGGATATAGATAAGACAGAGAATGAAGGAGGGAGAGAACCACAGGCTTTAATTCTTGAGTCTTAAGCTTACATCAAAAAGAGAGAAAATTTTGCTTCTGGTTAACTATTGGCTACCATATTTGTTTGTAAGATTGTGAGTAGTATAGGAATAGTCTAACCAAAGTTTAAAGAAGGCAATAGTCCTCTTGAAGAATTCACGACCAAATAACATAAAGAACATTATGGGATGTAAGATAGTTTTGATTATATCACATTTAAAAATTTTTGCACAAGCAAAACCAACTCATCCAAAAAAATAGGAAACTGGGGGAAAGTTTTTATAGCAAGTTTCTCTAATAAAGGCCAACATTTCTCACAAATAAAGAGAACTGAGTCAAATTTATATGAATACAAGTCATTTCCTGTTTGATAAGTGGTTAAAGGATATGAACAGGCAGTTTTCAGAAGAAAAATCAGTAGTCATGAAAAAATGCTCCCAATCATCCTTCATTAGAGAAATGCAAATTAAAAGAATTCTGAGATATTACCTCATAGCTGTCTGAATGGCTGATATGGCAGAAAGGGAAAAATGACAAATCTTAGAAGGAATATGGAAAAATAGGGACATTAACAAATTGATTCAAGTCATTCTAGGGAGCAATTTGGAATTATGCCCAAAGGAATATAAAATTGTGTGTACTTTTTGGCCCCATCATATGTTCTGTATCCCAAAGACATCAAATAAAAAATAAAAGGACTCATGTACAAAAATATTTATAGCAGCTCTTTATAACAATTGAGGATTGCCCATCACTTGAAATGGCTGAATATAATTGTGATGGAATACTATTGTACTATAAAAAATGATGAGCAGAAGTTTCAGAAAATCCTGGAAAGATTATGTGAACTGATGCAAAATGAAGTGAGCAGAACCAGGAGACTATTGTGATTTAGCTATTCTTAGCAATGCAATGATTCTGAAGGACTTATGATGAAAATTATAAATCGCCTCCAAAGAAAGTTTTTGTTGGTGTGTGTTTTCTTTTGTAGTGTAGCTAATATGGTAATATTTTGCATCAAATTGATTGCTTTTTCAAGGAGGGGGAAAGGAAGGGAGAGAGAGATAATGGAACTCAAAAATTTCTTTTAAATGTTAAAAATGTTGATTTATATGTAATTGAGAAAAAAACTAAATGTAAACAAACAAATAATCCCCTTGTTTGATGATATTTCAGGGTGGTTACTTAACTTATCAGTTCCTTACAGATTGGCACATGACAATCTTATTGAACAAGACTGGTTTAGATGGTAACCAAGTTGTATTCCTCATCCCCACCACTCGTCATGTAAATTTATTTGGATTTTTTTCTAGTGTGTGAAAAATTCACACTAATGTAATCATCCAGTAGGAAAAATTCAAAAGAAGAATGTTGAACTAGACCCAAGTTCCAATCTTGGTCTGCTTACTATTTGTGTGACAAATTACATAAACTCTGAAACTGTTTTCCCATCTGTACAATGATGAATTTGGACTTCATGACCTGAAAGATCCCTTCTATGATCTCATATAATTGTGAACAGCACTATTAAAAATAGCTGTTGTGGCTTTGAACTTTCTCACCCTAGGCCAGAGATGTTTGGGAACAAATGACCAGGGAGGGATGTCTACAATGATGCCTAATCATTTGCTGTGTTGTTTCTCTTCATTTGCTTAGAGACTCTGTTTTAAAGGAAGATGCTTTCACAATAGACAATTTGCACCTGAAAATGTAGCAACTTGCCTTTTACAAGGACTAATAACAGTGTCTGAAGAATAGTAGCTATTAAAATAGTATTTATTCCATGGTTGAAGAGTTATTGCCATGCGAAGTGTGGGGGAAGGCATCCCATATTCAGAGTGATGGGAGCCAAAGAAAGCCCTGGAAACTTGACATGACTTTTCCTGGGAAAGAACATTGGTGTCTGGGGTTGGGTTTTGTTTTGATTTTTGTTTTTGTTAAATTATCACCGTTGCCTTCTCATGTTCAATCTGTCCTGAATCTTTGCTTCTAATTTCATAGTTTTACTATATCTTCATATACTCTGTCACATTTTGATTTTTTTGAATGCATTTGTTTGGTTTCATTGGTAATCTTCTATATTTCAGTTCATTTATTCTAAAACATTATTTTTCCTAGGAAGGGCTTCTACCTGATGCCAAAAGGGGACCATGACACATGGAAGGTTAAGAACCCCTAAGTTCTTATCACCTTTTCTGGTTCCACATTCCATGATTTTGTGAAACAATCACTCTTTCTTTTTTGTGAGGCAGTCAGGCTTAAGTGATTTTAGGGTCACACAGGCAATAAATGTCAAATGTCTGAAGCTGGATTTAAACTTAGCTCCTCTATACTGTGGGGCTGGTGCTCTATCTTCTATGGCACCTAGCTAGTCATTCTTTCTGAAACTACACTTGAGCATTTCTTGGTATGTTGAACCATTAATTCTGTTTTTTATTGGAGAAAATATTAAACATGTATTTAGGTGTTTGTGTGTGTATGTTACATACAACATGTATAGTAGATAGATTATTATCAGTCCAAACTTAGCTAATGTTGATGTCAACAATAATGTTCATTTTTTTCCTTAGCAAGATAATGCCTATTTAGCTCTGTGGCTGAAGTTGACATTATCCTGAAAATGTTTAGAAACTCTTTCTTCCAAGTTATTTCAAGGATTAATTTCACATTAATATTTGCATAAGCTAGTTTCAAACTTTAGCTATGATTTTTACATATCTTCCCTTGTCTATTGAACATAGAAATTAAGAAGACCATTTCAAAAGCCATATTGTTTTCCTTTTATGAGAGGAACCTTTCTTCTATGTCAAACTTTCCTCTACGACTAAAAATAGAATGATTCTTTACAAAACACCATGCTCCAGTCTTAATCCTCTTTTCCCAGATCAATTTCTTGTCTCTTGAGTCTTTGAACAAAAATTGGGTGAGATTATTCCTTAAATTCCAGACCTGTTATCACCTACCAGCTAATGTCCTAACCATTTCTTTAATCAGAAACTGAGATAAGAATTTGGTTTTTTGTTTTTGTTTTTGTTTTTTAGAATATAGTCTCTTTGGATTTCTTTCCAATATTTGCTATCTGTAACGTGGACTTTTAATTCTTCCTCCTCTTTCCTCTTTTCAGTCTCCCTCCAGGTAGTACTTTACTTTTTTCACTCATACTACCACACCCCATTCTTTTAACTAATCCATGATCGCATTAAAACATGATTTATAATAATACTCTACATTTATATAGCACCTTTCATCCAAGGATCTCAAAGCCCTTTATAAACATTAACTCATTAAATCATACAACATCCCTCTGAGGAAAAGATGTGCCAAGCACTATTATACCCATTTTATATGTAGAGAAACTGATGAATGAAGAGTTGCTTTGACTTGCCAATAGACTATATGAAACAGCAGAGTATGGAAAGTTGGAATACAGCCAGATTGCACAGAAATTTGAAAGCCAGGATTCAAGGTTTCACATTTTTGTTACCTAGAGTAGTAAGGAGCCATTGAAGATGAGGGTTGTTGTTGTTGTTGTTGTTTTGGTTGTTGTTGTTGTTGTTTTAAATAAAGATGTAATAGGGATTAGAGTAGTGATAGTGAACTAGAGTCCAGAAGATTGTAGACTGCAGTTTAAGTAAGAAAAAAGAAGGACCAGGACTAGGTAGTAGGATTGAAAAGGAGGTAACAAGACATAAGAGATACTATCAGGATTTAGGATCAATAGGATTTGGAAATTCAGTTGGAATTTGTTTGGGGAGAGAAGAATGATTAGGATAGCTGGTGAGAGGCATTGTGGACTAGAGTGAAGAGTTCTTATTTAGAGACAAATCTGGATTCCAATGTCAGCTTTGCTGTTTATTAGATGTGTGACTTTGGAGAAGTCACTTATCTTTCTGATTGCCATTTGTCTCATGTAAAGTAAGATTGGATCAGATAATTTTTACTATGCATTCTATTATTAATAACCATAAAGAATATAGGAGGAGGGAAAAGACTGTAGGAGAAGGGGGGAGTGTTTTGTGGAAGAATGTGAATTCTGTGTACTTGTTGAGTTTGAAGCCCCCTCCAGCCAGAGCAGGCAATTGTAGATACAGGGTTGGAGCTTTGGACAGAGTTGAAAGTGGGGATGAAGATTCAGAAGTCTCTATCCTAAAGGTGATTATTGAAGTTTTGGGAGTAGAGCTCACCAAGAGAGAGCAAATGTAGAGAAGAGAGCATTGGCCAGTCTTTAGTCGGTGAAAGAGAGAGCACCATTATTTAAGGAGGAAGAGGAGGAATATTAGGAAGAGTGGGAGGGAGATAGGGAAGAACTTGTCAGGGAGCTAAGTAGAAACTCATTAGAATGAAATATCATGGAAGCCAAGGGAGAAGAAAGGTGGAAAGGTATGAAAAAAAAAGAGGAGCTGATCTAAAATGTCATACTGAAGAGGAGGCGGCCTTGGTTGCAAATAAGAATTCTTTATTTTACAGATGAGGAAATCAAGTCCCAGAGAGGTTAGGTGAGTTAAGGTCTTACTGGTGATAATTAGCAGGTGGGATTTGAACATAAGTTCTCTTATCCTAAAATCTATGGCTCTTTCTATTACTTCATTACTTTATACTTTTAGATTTATGCTACTAGGCTTCTCCTTGGAGAACTCAAGGTATGAGCAAAACAGACTAGTTTTACCTATGTTTTTATAGGGTTTTGTGGACCACTGCTATTGATTATTTTCTAATTAATGTCTCTATTTGAACAGCTTTCAGGCAGTTACTATCTTATGCTTTGCATTATCAGGTCATCAAGACACCAATGACCAGCCAGAAAACATTTGAATCTCTTATGGACTTTAGCAAAGCTTTGGGAAAGAATCCAGTATCTTGCAAGGTAAGCTAGGGGTAGTTTGGAGAGTGGGTGGACTTTAATCTAGAACTTTAGGGGTTTAGCTATATTTCTTTGGAGTATTTGCCATTTTCTGTGTTGGAAAAGAGACCCATTAGTTGCCAATATGATTCGAAAAATACTCCTGTTCTCCTTCCCTTTTCCCTTCCCTTTTTCCCTTTTCCCTTTTTTCCCTCTTTTCCTTTTCTTTTCCTCTCCTTCCTTTCAGTTTTTCTATTTTCTTCCTTTTTTCCTTTTTGTTCTTTCTTTTTCCTTGCCTTCACCCTTCCTTTTGCATTTTCTTTCTATTATATTTCTTTTTATTCTTTTTTCCCTTCTCTGATCATGGCACAAAAACGTCACAACCACATGCAGAAAAGCAGAAAATGTTAATTGTGTTCTTTTCATATCATAATGCAATTAAAATTACATTTTAATTTTAATGTAGAAGCAAAGAATAAAAGCTATATAATCTAATCCTAAAGAATGAGTGGGTCAAAGAACAAATCATAGAAACGATCAAAATCCCCTCCAAAGAAAAGAAAAAAAAAAGATCCTTCATATTTATCCAATACTTTAAAATGTGGGTGTGTTTTCCCTATAGCAACCTTGTGAGGTAGATAATATAAGTATTAGCCTCATTTTATAGTTGTCAGTTGTACCAGAAATTATCTCTAACCTGTCAGTAGCTGGAACTGAAACAGAGCAGGCTAGAGACAGGAGAATTAGGAAACAAACAGAAGTTTGAGTGAAGAAAATAATATTTGCAAATGAAAGCCCCTCCTCTCTTTTCTCCCAAAGAAGGAGGGCTTAATGCTGCTATGGCTGGGACCACTTGTGTACATGAAAGGGGTTAGTCCACAACAAAATCATTCTCAGATCTTGAGATAGTACTCATGGTTAGCATTTCTTGAGACAATGCAAATCTTTTTGGGTCACTGTCTCAAATCTAAGGGGTCATGGCCATCTTGTAAGGCACAGAACCAGATTTCCATGATGAGAACAAGAGTGTAATACCTGTCGATAGGGATTGTGAATAAGGGGAGCTATACTTTGCCAGGAGGTGATTATTCTAAAGAATTACTGTTGTGCTAAATTCATGGCATAGCCTGCTTACTGGACCTTAGTTCTGGGAAACAGTATCTCCAAAATATATTTGCCATAGCGAAGGAAGCCTGAACTCACAGAGAATCAGTGTTAATCCCATATCTAAAATCAGCCTTATGGAAAGTTTAAGAGAGATTGACCAACTCCTCCTCCTTAGCCCCTTTATCCCTTGCCACCTCCAGAGAAAGACAGGCAAGGATTCTTTAATAATCTCTAGTTTTCTGGAGAATGGATTCGAAGTTATTTGGTCCACAATTCTAAGACTGTCCTGCATGTGGTCAACATGGCTAGATTTGTTTTCTAGTCCATAGGCTAAAAGAGTATTCTGAGCCCTAATGAATATTGATGCAAAAATCTTAAATAAAATATTAGCAAAGAGATTACAGAAAATCATTCCCAGAATAATACACCATGACCAAGTAGGATTTATACTAGGAATGCAGGGATGGTTCAATATTAGGAAAACTATTAACATAATTGACTATATCAATAACCAAATTAACAAAAGCATATGATAATCTCAATAGATGCAGAAAAAGCATTTGATAAAATCCAACATTCATTCCTATTAAAAACACTAGAGAGTATAGGAATTAATGGACTTTTCCTTAAAATAGTCAATCTATTTAAACTATAGTCAATCTATTTATTATAGCATCTATTTAAAACCATCAGCTAGCATCATATGTAATGGTGATAAACTGGAACCATTCCCAATAAGATCAGGGGTGAAACAGGGTTGCCCACTATCACCATTACTATTCAATATTGTATTAGAAATGCTAGTTTTGGCAATAAGACAAGAAAAAGAGATTAAAGGAATTAGAGTTGGTCATGAGGAAACCAAATTATCACTCTTTGCAGATGATATAATGGTCTACTTAGAGAACCCTAGAGAATCAACTAAAAAACTATTAGAATTAATCCACAACTTTAGCAAAGTTGCAGGATACAGAATAAATCCACATAAATCATCAGCATTTTTATACATCACCAACAAAATGCAACAGCAAGAGATACAAAGAGACATTCCATTCAAGATAACTATCGATAGTATAAAATATTTGGGAATATATATGCCAAGGGAAAGTCAGGATCTATATGAGCAAAACTACAAAACACTCTCCACACAAATAAAGTCAGATCTAAACAATTGGAAAAACATCAAGTGCTCTTGGATAGGTCGAGCAAATATAATAAAGATGGCAATACTACCTAAACTAATCTATTTATTTAGTGCTATACCAATCAAACTCCCAAGAAATTATTTAACTGACCTAGAAAAAATAACAAAATTCATCTGGAAAAACAAAAGGTCAAAATTTCAAGGGAATTAATGAAAAAAAAATGAGGGTGGCCTAGCTGTACCAGATCTAAAACTATATTATAAAGCAGTGGTCACCAAAACCATTTGGTACTGGCTAAGAAATAGAGTAGTGGATCAGTGGAATAGGTTAGGTTCACAGGACAAAAAACTCAATGACAATAGTAATCTAGTGTTTGATAAACCCAAAGACCCCAGTTTTTGGGATAAAAACTCACTATTTGACAAAAACTGCTTGGAAACTAGTCTGGAAGAAATTAGGCATTGACCCACACCTAACACCATATACCAAGATAAGGTCAAAATGGATTCATGATCTAGGCATAAAGAATGATATTATAAACACATTAGAACAATGTAGGATGGTTTACCTCTCAGACCTGTGGAGGGGGAAGGAATTTGTGACCAAAGAAGAACTAGAGGTCATTATTAATCACAAAATAGATAAGTTTGACTATATCAAGTTAAAAAGTTTTTGTACAAACAAAATGAATGCAGACAAGATTAAAAGGGTAGCAGTAAACTGGGAAAATATTTTTACATCCAAAGGTTCTGATAAAGGCCTCATTTCTAAAATATATAGAGAATTGACTGAAATATATAAGAATTCAAGCCATTCTCCAATTGATAAATGGTCAAAAGATATGAACAGACAATTTTCAGATGAAGAAATTGAAACTATTTCTAGTCACATGAAAAGGTGTTCCAAATCACTATTGATCAGAGAAATGCAAATTAAGACAACTCTGAGATACCACTACACACTTGTCAGATTGGCTAAAATGACAGGAAATGAAAATGATAACTGTTGGAGGGGATGTGGGAAAACTGGGATACTGATACATTGTTGGTGGAACTGTGAACGGATCCAACCATTCTGGAGAGCAATTTGGAACTATGCTCAAAAAGCTATCAAAATGTGCATACCATTTGACCCAGCAGTGTTTCTACTGGGCTTATATCCCAAAGAGATTTTAAAGGAAGGAAAGGGCCCCACATGTGCAAGAATGTTTGTGGCAGCCCTTTTTGTAGTGGCAAGAAACTGGAAATTGAAGGGATGCCCATCAATTGGAGAATGGCTGAATAAATTATGGTATATGCATGTTATGGCATATTATTGTTCTGTAAGAAACAACTAGCAGGATGATTTTAGAGAGACCTGGAGAGACTTGCATGAACTGATGCTGAGTGAAATCAGCAGAACCAGGACAACATTATACACAGCCGCAAGACTATACAATGATCAATTCTGATGGTCTCTTCAACAATGATGTGATTCAAACCAGTTCCTATTGTTCAGCGATGAAGATAGTCATATACATCCAGAGAGAGGCCTGAGGGAACTGAGTGTGGACCACAACACAGCATTTTAACGCTTTCTGTGAATATTTCCATGCATTTTGTTTTCCTTCTTAGGTTGTTTTTTTTTTTTTCTTCTCTTTCTAGATCTGATGTTTCTTGTGCAATAAGATAACTGTATAGATATGTATACATATATTGGATTTGTCATATAATTTATCATATTTAGCATGTATTAACTTACCTGTCATCTAGGGGTGGGGGGTGGGGGGAAGGAGGGGAAAAGCTTGGGAAAAAAAGTTTTTTTTCAAAGATCAATGTAGAAAAATCACTCATGTTTTGTAAATAAAAAGCTTTTAATAAAAAAAAAGTATTCTGAGAAAGAATTTTACAAGGGTTTTCTTGTACTTTGTGGGAATAGTCATTAACAAAAGACTTTAATAAACACTTTATTCGATATCTCTTCCTTGCCCTACCCATGATGGAGAGGAGGTAGATTGTGGCATAAGCATCAAGGTGTATGAAAAGAGTCCTAACTAGGAGGGAAAACTGGCCCTGTGAGCAATTTTTCCAGTTGAGAAATCAGAATATTACAAGTCTATTCTCTAGCTTCATGAAATCATACAACATCTATGACCAAGTTTCATCACCTGTAAGTTGGTCTTGGGCTTTTGTTTTTAAATCAATGTAGTATTTAGTCAAATGGGTCTATAGATAATTTAAATAATGTGGAATTTTAAGTAAATTTTCAACAATATATATTATAGGAAGTGAGATGAAAAAACTATATAATCTGTCCTTCCATCCCCAACAGAAAGGCAATGTGATTATCTTTTGTCTTTTATTTTAATCAAAATTTTGTATTATTTTATCAGAGCTTTAAAATTTTTTTATTAACAAAGCATTGTAATTATCTGACATGCTTTTTCTTTCTTTCTTTCCCCTGATAAAACAGGATAGCCCTGGATTTATTGTAAACCGTCTCCTTGTACCATATCTTATGGAAGCAATCAGGATGCATGAAAGAGGTAATTTTCTACTCTTTGCTTTGCAAAAAGCTAATATTTCCAACGTATACATGGGACTGCATTCCTGGAGTCATTTTTAGTGATTATCTTGGAAGTCTGGGGACAATATACATTGGATCAGGAATCACTAGTGAGCTCTGTGACCTTTGTGGAGTCAAACTCTGTGGGCTATAATTTCCCCATCTGTGATACCAGGGTTTGAATTAGATGACTTTCTTAATTCCCATAATTTCCACATTTCTTTTCACACATAGGGTTTTGGTGTGTTCATAAATATTCCATCTTTATTATACAGAACACCAAGATTTCTCATGTTGACCACAACCTCTCCTATATCTGCCTCCCTTTTCTAAAATCGATTCTTTCTATTCATCGTATACTCTATTCTCTGCCTTTTATACCTGTTCTTACAGTTCCTCTTTCCTTCAGTTCATATAAGTTTTCCCACGGTTTTCTGAAACTATCCTGCTTATCTTTTAGTACTAGAGTATTCCATTACAACCATACTACTTATATTCTTCTGTGTTATGTCCCCTTCATTTCCAAGTCTTTGTCACCACAAAAAGATCTGCTTTAAGTATTTTTGTACATGTTTTTGGAATACAGATTTAGTAATGGGCTGGATCAAAGAATATATGCTGTTTTATAGCTCTTTGAGCATAGCTGGAAATTGTTCTCCAGAAGAGTTGGACTAGTTCACAATTCCACTAGCAATGAATTAGTGTTCAGTTTTTCCACATTCCCTTCTGAATTTTTCCTTTTCTGTCATGTTAGCTAATATTATAGATGTGAAGTGAGGCAGAGTTGTTTTAATTTGTATTTCTCTTAATCAATAGTGATTTGGAGCATTTTTTATTGATAGCTTTGATTTCTTCTGAAAACTACTTGTTCATATCATTTTTGACCATTTATCATAATGGGGAATGACTCATATTTTTATAAATTGGCCCAGTTTTTTATATATATTTGAGAAATAAGATCTTTATGAGAGAAACTTCTTACAATTTTTTCCCCCAGTTTTCTGTTTTCCTTCTTATTTTGGCTGCATTACTTTTGTTTGTACAAAAGTTTTTTTTTTTTTAATTTAATGGAATTCAAGTTACCTCAGTCTCTTATTTGATCATAAACTCTTCCCATATCAATAGATCTGACCAGGTACATTTTCCCATGTTTCCCTAATTTACTTGTAATATCACCCTTTATATTCAAATCTTTTATCCTTTTTTTTTAACTTTACCTTGAAATATGATGTAAGATGTTAGTTGATGCCTAGTTTTTGTCAAACTGTTTTTCAATTTTCCCAGCAATATTTGTCAGTTATCCCCAGAGCTTGGGTCTTTGGATTTATCAAACATTATGGTTATTTTATACTGTATATTATGTACCTAATCTGTTCCAGTGATCCACCAACCTATTTCTTAGTACCAGATTGGTTTTGGTAGTTACTGCTTTGACTATAGTTTAATATATGAAACTGCTATGCTTCATATTTTTTCCTTGGTATTTCCTTTATATTCTTGATTTTATTCTTCCAGATGAATTTTGCTACTATTTTTTTTAGTTCTATAAAAACTTCTTTTTGGTAGTTTGATTGGCATGGCAAAAAATAAATTAATTAACTTAGAATTGTTATTTTTATCATATTGGCTTGGTCCACCCATGAATAATTTATATTTCTCCAATCATTTGGATTTCTTTATTTGTGTGAAACTTGTTTTGTAATTGTGTTCTTATATTGTCTTGGCAGGTAAACTCAAGTATTTTATATTATCTAAGTGTAAAGTAGAATTTCTCTTTCTGTCTCTTCCTGCTGGATTTATTTATAGGTTTATATGAGTTTAATTGGTTCAACTTTTTAAAAGTTGATTTTCTAGGTTTTTCTAAGAATTCTAAGGATTCTTCATAGAGTGATAGTTTTTCTTTTTATTGCTTATTTTTAATTTTTTGCTTCAATTTCTTTTTCTTGTCTTATTACTACTGTAGCATATTTAATACAGTATTGAGTAACAGTGGAGATCCTTGTTTCACTCCTGATCTTATTGAAAATGCTTCAAATTTATCCCATTACACATAATTCTTGTTTTTAGTTTTAAATAGATATTGCTTATCATTTTAAGAAAGGTTCCTTCCATTCCTTCCTATTCTTTCTAGTGTTTTTTAATAGGAATCAATGCTGTATTTGGTTACTTTTTTTCTGCATCTGTTGATATATGATTTTTATTTTTATTTTTATTAATATGGTCAATTATGCTTGTAGTTTTCCCAGTATTCCTGATATAAATCCCACTTGGTATGGTTAAATCCCCCCTGATAATGATATATAATATTTGGGATATATGGTATAATCTCTTAACTAGTATTTTATTCAAGTCTTCAACAACAACTGTTAATCTTGGCAATTTATATTTTTATAAATATTCATCCATTAGATTGCCAATTTTATTGGTATATAATTGGACATAATAGTTCCTAGTAATTGATTTAATTTCATTTTCCATTGGTTTCATTCAATCTAGCTCTGAAAGGGGAACTACTAGTGTAGTTTTACTATTTCCTGTTGTAATTTGTATTTCTTTTATTATTTGAACACTTTTTCATATGGCTATTGATAGCTTATTTTTCTTCTTTTGAGAATTCTACTTTGCTAACATATTAGGGAAGGTCTTTTTTTCTTTAATAGTTGTAGCAGTACCCTTTGCCAAAGAAATTTCCTATGAAGATTCTTCTCTCCTCCTCTACTCCTTAAGTATTACCCTTATAATTTTAGTTGCATTCATTTAGCTTGTGCAAAAAAGATTTTTAATTTTATATAGATATGAAGGTAGTTGGCATAATTGTTATTTTACCTCTATTCTCCCTTTTGTTAGCCATAAGTGTGAAATTGAATCTTTTTTCCCTTATCTAATTAAAAAACCCTATATTTATATTTACATATTTACATCATTTGGGCTCATTTGGAGCCTGTTGTATGTGGTAAGAGTTTTGGTCAAAATCTAATTTCTCCAGACTCTCCTTTTTCCTCTCCTCCTCCTCCTTTTTTCTTTAATTATCACCTTCTTCCTATGTGCCCCTCCTCCATGGCTTTGTCCTGGGCCCTATTATATTCAGTTTATATATTCTTCTTTAGTAATTTCTTTAGTTCCCAGGGGTTATCTCTATGCCAACTACCCTCATACCTATATATAGTGATTGTAAGTAGCCTAAATTCTGCATATCTGTAAGAGATTTCATATGTCCCTCAACCCATTCTTTCTCCAAGTTTTCCTTTTTCTTTTGAGAGCATCACCATCTTTCTAGTCACTTAGATTTGTTCTTGATGTCCTTGATTTTTTTTTCTTTCCCTCATCCTTAGTATCTAATTATTTGACAAGTCTTATCGATTCTACCTCCACAACATCTCTCATTAACACCCCATTCTCTCTAGTCATATAAACTCTCCCCTACTTCAGGTCTTTATCATCTTTCACCTGTACTGTAGTAGTAAATTCCTAATTAGTCTCCCTACTTCTGGCTTTTTTCCTTTCCAAATCATCCTCCACAGATTGACATTTCTAAAACACAGATCTGACCAAGTTGCCCAGCTACTCAGATACCTTAAAAATCTTCAGAGCCAGACATCTTCAGTATCTCTAGGCTACAATACCTTCATGTTAGTGGTAAAGGCCTTCCACCTAATCTTTCTACTTTTTTTTTCTTATTATTTCATTTTAAGCCCTTCATTTCAGCAAAATATTCCCCATACACAGTAATCACTTGTGATGTAGAGGAGTTGGAGTTAGGAAGACTTGAGTTTGCATCTCACCTCACATACTTGCAAAATCATGTAAGCCAGTTAACCTCTCTGAACCGCAATTTTTTTATCTGGAAAATGGTACGATGATGATGATGATGATGATGATGATGATGATGATGATGATGATGATGATG
>JAJPUD010000517.1:298286-320681 GCA_023553655.1 Myrmecobius fasciatus
TGATGATGATGATGATGATGATGATGATGATGATGATGATGATGATGCATGAGAGATGCTGAGGAGGTAGAAGACTTGTCAAATAATCAGAATCAGATGAGATATATGTAAAGCATTTTACTTCCTTTCAAAGCTCTAATATCTGGGGTGCTTAACCAGTAGTCCATGGATAGATTTCAGGAATCCATGAACGTAGACATGGGGGAGAAAACTAGCATCTTTATTTCAACAAAACTGATTTCCTTTTAATCCTATGTATTTATTTTTACATTTAAAAACATTCTGAAAAGGGCTTCAAGAGACTGCCAAGTGTCTATAACACAAAGAAAAGGTTAAGAACTTTTGTTTTATATAAATATCAGATATTATTTTCATTTCCCACTTTTTAGCATTTGCCTTGGATGGTTTCTAATATTAGAAATGCTGCTTCTCATTATCCTTAGCTTCCTTTCAGACTTAGTTCAGGTCTGACCTTCTACATGAGGTTTTTCCTGATCTCCCTCCATCCCCTGTTGTTAATGTTTTTTCCCCTCGTGAAATTACCACAAAGTAATTTAATATACTCTTCTGTGTCCTTCCAATAGAACTCATGGAGAATTGTTTCCTAAATTTGTCTTTGTATCTCCAGTGTCTATCACTGTGCCCAATATATTGTAGGTAATAAATGTTTGTTGAACTGAAGGGTATTCCCACTTGAACATTCTATGAGATTTTAAGGAATCTTTGTGTGCCCCTTGCAGATAAATCATGGCTATGTTACCATCTTTGAAAAGGCCCATTGGAACTTGAAAAGCTTCTTGAGTCACTCTCTATAGATAAAAAAAAAAAAAAAATTAGGGAAGATCCTTAGTTTACTTACCTGAGAAATAGACAGCTTGGGGGGAAATCATCCAGAGTGAAATGAAATGCTTCCTCCTACTTGTCCTCCCTTCCCCCAGCTTTGGGAAGATAACTATCATGTCTGCTTCAAAGGCAAACATGCTTTAATTCAACTGGATAAAAAGCAGCATAATTGTTTTCAATTACTCCATTCACAATTGCCTGCTCCTGAGAATGTCACTTTTGGAACAAAACATTTTTAACTGGCATTTCCTGAGAGATGAAAGTGCGTTTGCTTTTATGAAAATCTTTTTAAAATATCAGAACTTTTCTCCCTGTTTTCTGGAAGCAATTGCTTCACTTTCCCTCCAAGATCAAACTAACATTTCTGTTTATCCATCAACAAATATACCTAATTACTCCTCAAAGGGAGTGAGAAGCAATTTGCCCTGTCTTGAAAGACAGTTTCTTTTAATAAAATACTCTATTTTTGAATAAAGCATGTGGGTGATCCTAATAGCTTTATTCTCACAGTAATATTCTGTCACTTAAAAACATTTTTAGAGAGGCTGTATCTGAATATATTTCATAAGAATTTGTTTGCTCCTTCTTCATCTTCTCTTCTTCCTCCTTGTCCTTATTCTTTTTTCTCTTTCAGATAGAAAACATTTTAGTGCAGAGGTTTGTAAGCTTTTTTTTTAAAAAATGTCATGGATCCCTGTGGCAGTTATATAATCGACCTCTTCTAGAATAATGTTTTTAAATGCATAAAATAAAATACATGGGATTACAAAGAAAATTTTTTAAATCTGACAACTTCAGGTTAAAAACCTCAGAACTAGTACTAAGCCCTCATTTCCCCAAGGCTGGTACAGCCTGTTATTTATTATTCCAGTCAAGATTAGGAATCTATGTCTTTGGCCTCTGGGTTCACTGGACTGCTGACTTGGTCTCTTCTCTTGCTGTTTTCACCACCCCATGATGCTGGTGTAGACAACCTGCATGCTGTGTACAGATTAAAGAGGCAACATGTTTGCCTTACACTTAGCTCAGGAGTGTTGGACTGGCACGCTTCCAGAAACTCCTCCTTGGGTTTGCTATCAGTGGTATTATTGTTCGGGCCAGCTCTGATGTTTGCGGTGGGTCCGTATTTCCCAGCTGGGGAAGAGAGTAAAAGAGTACCCCTCCATGACAGCAGAATTTTACTGTGGTCTAGCCAGATGCTAGCTTCTCTGCACTATACTGCCTAATTTGAAAGTTGTACAGACCCTGCAAAGTAAGCATTTGTCTCTTTTGCAGTGTTGGTACCCATTTGATATTAGTGGCTGGAGCACAGGAGATCTTAGATATTTTGGTTTTTATCTCAAAAAATTTTGGTTATTATTTAGGACATAAAATTGGGAGAGGTTGCCAGATGCTACTAGGATTGGGATATAGGGACTTTCATTGGAAAAAGAAACTCTCCAGAAGAAGAAACTTTCTTTACCACTGTAGGTGTTATCTCCCCTGTCATTTAGCTTTAGAGTTGCAGGGAGGTACCTGAGCACAGTGCTTGGCATATAGGAGACAATAGAAATGCTTCCTTCTCTCCTTCCCCAACTAAGCAGTTGACAGTTAGAAGGTGACAGTAATTGAGAATGAACTTTTTTCTCTAGGGGATGCATCAAAAGAAGATATTGATATAGCCATGAAGATGGGAGCTGGTTACCCCATGGGCCCATTTGAACTTCTGGACTATGTTGGTCTGGATACCACAAAGTTCATCATGGATGGTGAGAAGTCCCAGTTTTTTTTCCCCTTCCTTGGGAATCTCCATAACAAGAGACTTTACAAATCTGATAAGGGATTTGAGTGGTCAGGACTATTGAAGTGCATTTCCTGTTTTTAACCACGTTTCAGCTTGAGAGTGAAATTAGTAAATGCCAAGAGAAAAGAAAATGTTCATTTGATTATCCATCATCTTTCCTTTCCATGCAGTAAATCTAGTGACCCTAGCAAAATGTCTGTCGTAGCCATGTTTTGATAGATTACTGCTGCTGACTTCCACAAGGTGGGGCTGAAAGAGAGAGAGAACGAAGGAGAAGAGACAGCCTAGATATTAAACTGGGAGTTTCCTGGCACATGTCAGTATTCAGTTCTTTGAATATATGTGTTAATCTATGTAATGAAAAAAATCTATATCCCTCAGTAAGAGACCCTTTAATTAAACTTTCCTTACTGGTCTTTTTAACCCAAAGAGAGTAGATATGTTTTGTATCTATACTCTTTGTAATGTATAGATTAGAGGTAGAGATATATGAGGCAGCCTACCCAATAAACAAGAAAATTTTTAAGTCCAGCAACTAATAAGAAGGTAAGGGAATCTTTCTGAATAGAAAAATTCTAGAGGGAAGGGTAAGGTCTGCATGCCATTTTTGCTTGTTTTATTTGTTTTTGTTTATTTAATTTTAGTTTTGCTTTATACTTATTTTTATTGTTTGTGGGTAGGATTTTTTTGTCTAATATTTTCATATGGAAAATCTAAGATGCAGCATTTCATTTGTGTAACCACCTCCTTAGTGTTTGAATTTCTGACTTAAAGAACTGTCCTTACTCTGTAGATATGAATAATTTCATGTCTTCCTAATCTCAGATATTCACCAGCACTCTAAGAATAAATACAGTAAGGACCACAGCAGTTTTTAATGGTAGACCTTTTATTTCTTCTCTTTTTCTCATTAGGATGGCATAAAATGGATTCGAAAAACCCATTATTCCAACCTGCCCAAGTGCTAGATAAATTGGTAGAAGAAAAGAAGTTTGGCAGGAAGACGGGAGAAGGATTTTACAAATACAAGTGATCCCCCAGGTGTCTTGAGTGGGAGAAAGTCTGTCAGCAGGCACCAGTTGGCCATCTCCAGAACCCGTTGGGAATGCTGTTTGGTCAGAATTCCCTCACCCAGCCTTTGTGCAGTTTGATTGTTATCTGTCTCAAGATTATTTTGCACTCATTATTCAATGACAAATTTCTTCATTTGAGTACTAATTTTTTTTTTAGTCTGTCTCTTTCTATTTTTCTATAAGCTTTATACCCTTTGTGCCTTGAAGCAAGTGATGCCTTTGAATCTCTTCATTTTCTTGCAAAATTATATGCATATAAAGAATGTGACCTCTCTTCATGTCTTCTCCTACTTGTGGAGTGCCAATATGGGGGAATGTATGAGTGAGTGAGTGAGTGAGTGACTGAGTGAGTGAGTGTGTGTGTGTGTGTGAGAGAGTGAATGTATGAGTGTATATGTGTGTGTTCACTTTCATCCAGCAGGTGGCAGTGTGTACCTGGCCTTTTAGAAGACCATGTGCTTGCTTGCTTTACTTGCCTTAATGAGATTTTACCACATTCATAGTATCATGTTTGAAACAATCCAACCAGATGCTGAAAAATGTAAACTTAAATTTTATTTCAGCCTTTTTTCTGAAGAAAAACAGGCCTATGATATTGCCCTTAATGGAGAATTGGTACCGTTTTTCTGAATTTCCTAATTATTTATATTATCCCCCAGCCTTTTTAGAAACCACTGTACAGATTGGATTTAATTACAGTGTCCACTTTAAAAAAATAATAATAATAAATTTAAGTAATGACAAAAGTAAGTTTAGTACTTTTAAGACTCTGTGTTTGAATTGCTTCCCCCCAGAAATGGCATGTGGATGGGGATTTTGATGTAGAAAATAATTCTAGTCTAAATCTTTGTGGCTATCATTTTCATGGGTTCCTCATCTTTCTGGTAATGGCACAATATAAAAAGAGTTCTCTGACTATTTAAGATGTAGCCATCATGATGTCAATTTCTTTGAATAAAGGAATTTAGACTTTCTTAAAAAAATTATTGTTTGAAAAGGTATCTTCATGGTGTATTAGGATTAGAAAAGATCTTAGGCATTTTATAGATGGGGAAACTGGAGCCCAGAGAAATTAAGTGAGTTAAGTTAAATGAGTTAAGCCAAGCTGAGAATTATATCCCCAGTGGTAGGTGACAAGATAAAATACTGAGAAGAAGCTGGGGGGGAGGGGAAGAGAAACCCGCAAGTCTAGTCCCTCTTCCTCCAAAAGTCATTGTTGGATTATATATATACTGGGTTACAGTTTCAATGCTAGCAAAATGGGAATGGGAAAGGGAACTTTTTCTCTAATTACACATTAGCAAAAAAAGAAATTCTTTCAAATAAAATATGTACCTATGTATGTATATGATATGCACATGTACCAATCTTCAGTGTGTTTGGGTATATATGTATATCATTTGATAAATGTATATACTTTACACATATGGTCTAAAGAAATTGAGGCTTCTCTGAACAATTAAAAAAAATGTTTCCTAAGAAAAAAAGGAAGCACCTGTATAGCTGCCCCATTTCCATTTAATAAAGGTTAACCATGTGGTCTAACAACTCTATTCTCTTGATTTTATTTCAGGCTGGTTCTTGACCTTTTTGCTCAATCCTTGGACAGAGGAATGTGCTTTTTCCTCCCCTTCAAAGGGATTAGTGAAGGGTTTCTGGATCTGTCTCAGCTTAGTCACCAAAGGATATGGTGCCCTGCCCTAGGTACTGAAGGGCTCCTCATGAACCCTGAAGGCCAGGAAAGGGCAGCTTAAGAATCTAAGAGCCAAACTCTGGAGACCCAAACTCTGTCTAAAATGTGATGATTTTTCATCCGACTAAAGAAAAATGCAAGGCCTGTATTCAAGAAAGGATCAAATTCAGAATCCCTATCTGTATTATTTTTATTCATAAAATCACAGTGCTAGAAGTGGAAGAAAATGTAGAGGACAGCTAGTATACCCTCATTTGATGAGGAAACAGGCTTAGAGTTTGAGCTCAACACAATGTCAAAGGTAGGATTTGAACTACAAGTATGGCACACTCTTCTTTATACCATGTGTCTTCATACCCTTATCCACATGTGATAAGCATGAAATTTTGACCTTAAAATGCTGCCTTTGACAAATCACATGTTTTTTCCTTCATAATAGAAGGAAGAAAATTAGTTCTGGATAGTTTCTCCCATCTCCAGGTTTCTGTGTCATTATTCTGAGTCCTGGGTTTCTTGTCCATTGCATCACCTCTCATTTTTGTTTTCTGCTCTTGCGTATCATGCCCACTAACCTTCGGTATACCCTGAGGCTCTGTCTTTAACTCTTTTCACTCTCAGGTATCACTTGGTGATCTCATCAGCTACTATGATTTCAGTGATTCAGATAATTTCCAGATATGTATTATCTAGCCCTTGTCTTTCTCCTGTACTTTAGTCAGATATCCGTAACTGTCTCTTGGACCTCTTAAAATATCTCATAGGCATCTCTAACACAATATATCCCAGAGTAGAATCCATCATCTTTCTTTGAAACTTTCTCAACCTTGCAAATTTAACATTTGCTTTCAAGAATTCCACCATTTAGTCCCTCAGGCTCACAACTTCAGTGTCATCCTTGATTAGGACTCTCACTTAGCCCACCTCCAATTCATTGCCAGATCTTTTTGTTTCTACCCTCACAGTATCTTTCACATATGTCCTTTGTGCTCATACCATCACAATCCTAGCTTAGGCCCTTATTCTCTCTCTCTCTTTTTTTTATTAAAGCTTTTTATTTGCAAAACATATGTATGGGTAATTCTTCAACATTGATCCTTACAAAGCTTTCCCTTACAGATTTTTCTCCCCTAGTCCCCACCCCTCCCCTAGATGGCAGGATGTCCACTACATGTTAATTATGTTAAAATACTTGACAAATCGAATATATGTGTGCATATTTCCACATTTATCTTGCTGTGCAAGAAAAATCCTATCTACAAGAAAAAAAATCTGAGAAAGGAAACACAATGCAAGCAAACATCAATAGAGAGCATGAAAATGTTATGTTGTGGTCCACATTTCACATCCCTCTCTCTGGGTGTATATGGCTTTCTTCACTGAACAATTGGAACTGGTTTGAAGCATTTCATTGTTGGAGAGAGCCATGTCCATCAGAATTGATCATCATATAGTCTTGTTGCCGTGTATAATGATCTCCTGGTTCTGCTCATTTCACTCAGCATCAGTTCATGCAAGTCTCTCCAGGCCTCTCTGAAATCATCCTGCTGGTCATTTCTTATAGAACAATAATATTCCATGACATTCATATACCATAATTTATTCAGCCATTCTCCAATTGATGGGCATCCATTCAGTTTCCAGTTTCTAGCCACTACAAAAAGGGCTGCCATGAAAATCTTGCACATGTGGGTCCCTTTCCTTCCTTTTAAGATCTCTTTGGGATATATGCCCAATAGAAACGCTGCTGGGTCAAAGGGTATGCACAGTTTGATAAGTAGGCCCTTATTCTCATTGGGATACTGCAATAAATTTTAGCTGACAATTTATCTAGCTGATTCCCATGAGCCATCTTCAGGATCAGATTCCAAGTTCCTACTATGTATTAGGCATTGTGTTTATAATCAAAAGACTTTTGCTAAGAGCTTATATTCTAGTGGGGAAAACATGGAAACAACTTGGTACAAATGTATATATGTGTATATAAATTAAAGTATGTCTATATGTACATAGATATGTGTGTGTACAAGATAAATGGAACATAATAGAGAAGAAGCACTAGTAGTAAGGGCAAAGAAGTACTAGTAGTAAGATGGGATTTTTAGCTAGGACATGAAGGAAGCCAGAAAAGTTAGGAAATGAAGATAAGGAGGTGAAAGTATTCCAGACATGGGGAACAATCATTTAAAATTCTTGGAGTAAGGAGATGAAGTGGGAGGGATGGTAAGGAAAGCAGTGTAACTGAATCTCAGAGTACATGATACAAGAAGACTGGAAAGGTAGGAGAGGGCCAGGTCATGAAGTACACTGAATTCCAAGGTACTTTATACTTGCTCCTAGAGGTGTTAGGGAGTTAATGTTTGTTGACTATGTTATGGTCATATATGTTCTTAAAGAAAATTAATTTGACACCTGAGAGGAGGATTTACTTGGGGCAGGCCGACCCACCAGCAGGCTATATCACTAGTCCAGGTGTGAGGTGATGAGGGCCTACACTAGAGCAGTAGCAGTGACAGAGGCAAGAAGAAATGTCTTTGAGGAGATGTTGCAAAGGAAAAACAGGCCTTGGCAACAGCAAAGAGAAGAGTGTTGCTGAGAAAGTGAAGAGTCTGGGTTGAAGATTAAACCATGAGCTTGGAGTAACTGGACGATGGTGATGTCCTAGACAATAATAGGAAAGTTCAGAAGTGGTGAGTGTTTGGGGGAAAGGAAAGATTATGGGCTCAGTTTTGGACATACAGAATTTAAGCTAAATGTGACACATCCAGTTTGAAATATCTAATAAACAGTTGAAAATTCAAATCTCAAGGTCAATAAAGATGTTAGGACTGGATAAGTAGATCAAACAATCATCATCATAGAAGTGATAGAATTGAATCCATGATAGCTAATGAAATCCCCAAGTGAATGAAAGGGAAGAAGAAGGCCCAGGACAAAGCACAAGGGAAAATTAGTGGCCATCAAAGAAAACTGAGGAGTAAAACTAGTTAGAGAGTCAAAAGAAAGCAGTATTGAGAAAACTTAGAGAGAAGATGGGCAATGAGAAGAGGGTAGTCATCAAAGACTGAAGAGAAATTGTGAAGGATGAGTACTGTGAAAAGGCCATTAGATTTGGCAATTAAGAGATGGTTGGTAACTGGAGAGAGCAGTTTCAGTTTAATGAAATCAGAAATAAGAGAATGGGAAGAAAGGAAGTGGAGGTACTTAATGTAGATGACTTTCTCAAAGACTTTAGCCCCAAAGGGAAGAGAAATGTGGTATAATAGCTAGTAGGTAAGGGATGGATCAAGTAAGGATTTTTTGAGAATATTGAAGACAATATTTTGGTAACTAGTAGGGAAAATGTTAGCAGGCACAGAGAAATTGAAGATAAAGGTGGGGTGATAGAGACGGAAATCATTTGGAGAAACTGGATAGAATGAAATCACTTGTGCTTGTAGGTGAATTTGTCTTAATAAAAAGAGCCTCTTCTTCATGTGAAATGGGTGAAGAAGGGGATAGAGACAGAAGACTCCTGTTTAATGTGAGATGAGGAGATGGGGAAAAGAGGTAACTCTTGTTTGAATAGCCTCATTTTTTTTCCAGTGAAATATGAGGCAAGGATCTCAACTGAGAGAATGAGAAGTAGGGAGAATCATCAGAGACAAAGAGGGAGGGCAAGGTTTGGAAGAGCAAGGTTTGGAAGAGCTTCTGTGGTAAGTGCAATATTGGGTTAATTAGGGAAGTATACGAAGATTTGCCTTGCCATACTATAGGCTAACTTAAGGTTTTTAGCATAAATTTGTAGGGGATCCATTTGGAATGGTTGCATGATTTTTGCCAGTTATGTTCATCAGCACACATATAGGAGTGAAAGCAATGTATGGTGGGAGTAAGCAAGGCTGAGACTTGTCAGGGAAAGATTGGCAAAAATGGGGCAAGAGACTCAAGGAGTTTTAATGTATACTATTTCATCAAGGGAGTTAAGATACAGAAAGGAAGAGGGCATAGCAGGTATAGGGGTGATGGCCTAGAAAGAAGTTGACAGATCAAAAGATTGTTGGTCAAAACAAGGATAACAAATAGAGTTTGGGAGTTTTGAGGCAGAAACCCAATGGATTATGATCAGAATAAGGCAACTTTAGAGTTCATGAACATGGAAGTGGCACATTGTGGGTGATGGCAAGATCAAAGGTATGACCATTTTTGTGTGTGGCTGAGGTGGATCGAAGAAGTATATCATATGAAATGAGTAATTGAAAGAATTGTGGATTAGGGTGTTTGAGGGAGGATCAGTTTGCATTTTGAAGACTCCTAAACAGGAGGGCAAGAGTTCAGGAGGAGTCAGGTACCAAACTCATTGAGGAAAGAAATGGAATGTCTTGGGTGGACTGCAGCTTTCAGGATTTTTATTAAGTAGTAGACATGAATCGAGGGAACCTCAAAGGAAGAGAGATTGCTGAGTGATGTTGGTAGAGGAAGAACCTGGAAATAATCTTGAGGATCAAGGAGTGTTCCAACTCCCCCACCTCAACCAGTGTGACTAGGGCAATGAGTAAAAGTAAAGTTAGTGCTGGAAAGAGGACCAGTAAGGCTTCATCATCAGAAAGGAGCCACATCACATGGCAATGAGAGCCAAATAATAAAAGGAGTGGGAAAGGCAATGGCTTGAGATGAAAGGAAGTTAGTTGCCCATGAAGGAAACTTCCTAAGAGCAGAGGAAGAAGTGGGTGACTTTACAATAGTGTGTGTGTGTGTGTGTGTGTGTGTGTGTGTGTGTGTTGGTGAAAGTGGCAGGGGTGGAGCACAGAGGGATGAAGGTAAGGATTTGAAGTTACTGGGAAGGTTATGATGGGAGAGTGTCAAGGGGAGAAGTTTGTTAATCATTTAGGAATGAATTCAAGTCCTTCGAGTTATCAAACTCTTATAGGCCATAAAAATAATTCTGGCATTTAAAACTTGCTCCCTTTCCAGGCTTTTTTCCATTTGACTCCTTTGCATATATTTTACAATGCAGCTATACTCCACTTCTCACCTTGAATTGGCTGTCCTCCATGCTAGCTTTCTTCAAGCCTTTGCTCAAATCTCACCTTCTGTGGGAGGTTCCTTTGGCTGTTAGTGCCTTCCTTCTGAGATAATTTTCTTTTTACATTGTACACTTTGGAGTACTTGATAATTTGTATGTGTACATTCTCTCATATAAAAGACATTTTTTCTAGAACTCACAGAGTTCTAGAGGACAGAGATTGTGGATTTTTGCTTTTTCTTTGAATCACCATTTCTCTGCCTAGTGCCTGGGACATAGTAGAAGCTTAAGAAATGCTAAATGATTGAAAATTCACTGATCAACTCACTTTAGGAGTCTAGGCTTTGTGAGAAGTAGCCCATTGGTTTGTTTCCTCAGTCACTGGCCTATATCTTTTCCAAGAATCTTTTTTTTTTATTCTTTTGGTCTAGGCAATTGGAATTATGACTTACCTGGGGTAACACAGTAAGTGTTAAGCATTTGTGGCTGTATTTAAACTCAGGTCCTCCTGAATCCAAGGTCAATGTTCTATCCACTGTGCCATCTAGCTGCTCCCTAAGAATCTTTTGGGCCTTTTGTCCATCATAGTTCTAGAATATTGTCCATTATACTTCTCATTCCTAACCCCCAGAAAAACTTGAGGATCCTACCCCTTTTGAATGATATATTACTCTACCTCAGTTTCTATGCCCTCTCAGCCCAGTCCCACAGTTGGACTATCTGGGCTATGTGGTTGCCATTCATAGACTGTGTGACAGAGATGGCATTTGTTTAATAAACCTAGTGGAAATCTGAACCTTAATGAGGTCCCCTTTGGGTACCAAAGTCTGGCTCATGAGGTAGGGGAGAGCACAGAGGGAGCTTCTGGTCACAGATAGCAATATTTCTACCTCCATGTGATTTACTCACCTAAAAAGGGCAAAACCTATAAGCACCAAAATATTCTCAAGGTAAAATAACAATGACAACAAGAATAACTAACATTTATATAGAGCTTACCATGTATTAAGCACAGATTTGATCCTCACCATAGTCATAGGAGAGGAGTCTTCCTGACATCACTGTGCCACCTAACTGTAAAATCTTTGGTACTTTAGGAAAGTACTTTATTCCTGGTCATTTTCTCTTCTGTCTTATTTTCATAAAATAGAAAAATAAGAAACAAACAAAATTCAAGCATGTCATGAGGACAAAATGAGATATTATTAGTAAAGTGTTTAATAAATCTTTTTTCTCCTTATAAAATTATAAAAGTTTGAAGAGCTAGGATTAAAATAACACAGAATATCTCCATTTTAGCAACTCTGGTTAAAGCTTCATGGAAATAGGGATAGGATTCAGACCTGTGATATTATTGATATAGAGAACTTCCAAGTGAGAGATTTCTGTTTATTAGTACAAGTTGGCACTTCTCTACAACTAGTAGGCTATTTTAGAGAGTTGACCTAGAACTGACAGGTTAATTTGATTTGTGTAAGCTACACAGCTAAAAGGTGTACAAAGTGAGGCAGGACCCCAAGTCTTCTTGGTTTATGAAGCAAACTCCTTATCTACTATGCAATGCTCTTTTCTTTCACAGACTAAAAATCGTGGTGTTCCCATTACCTTGAGTTGGGATGTGTTTTTGGGTGTGGAGACTTGGATGAAACAATCTTGGTCTTCACAGAGAAATGGCCTACAGTGATTAGGCCAGGCAAACTAGCCTGGCTAAAACAGTAAGTTAAGGTCAAAATGACAATATAAATATGGCAGCTAGATTGTACAATGACTAGAGCATAGAACGTGGACTCAGGAAGATCTGAATTCAAATCCTTTTTCAGACATCCCTTAACTGTGTGATTCTAGGCATATCACGTGTGCAATTTCCCTGTTTTCAAATATGTAAAATGAAGCTAATGATAGCAACTATCTTCCCAGAGTTTATGAGGATTAAATGAGATAATATTAAAGTATTGTACAAACCTTTAAGTGCTATATGAATGCTAGGTATTCCTATTATTGTTATTGTTATTATTATCTAACATGGCTCCAAAGAAGCACTGTCAAAAAAGAAACCTAGAATGTTTTTAATGAGGACAATACTGCTGAAATGAATATGTATGGTCCCAAGGTCATTTAGAAGGGGATATATGAATTCTAATGTGTTTGTTTCTCTTTTATACATCATATATTTATGTCCTCAAAGCAAGCTGATTTTCCTACCACCATTTAATCAAAACAAACTACTATTAAACCACTGAAAGGCAAAATGGTCTTATAGCCATTTACGTCTACCTTTGTCTCCAGAGTATATATTACAAAGAAAAACTGGAAATTTTCTCTAGTTCAAAAAAAAGCAGGGTTGAAGAATCTACTTATTTCTTGGCAATGCCTATCTCCCCCAAAGACAATGGACTTATTACCCATCATTGTTTTTGTTGTTTTACTTTCTAAAAATTATCCCCAAAGCGACATCTCTAGCCATCCTGAACTAGATGTGACCATTGGACCAAGATGACTATGGAGGAGAAAGTGAGGCTGGGGCTCTCAAACAGCCCTCTCTCATTCAAATCCAAGGTTTTCCTGATCTCTATAGAGTTTTCTATCAACCATATCTCCCTCTTATGTATCTCATATTTACTTATCTGTTCATATTTTTCATTCCCCTTAGAGCACGAGAGTAGGAACTGTTTACTTTTTATTTCTGTATTTGCAAAAATCATCAATATCTAGCACAGGACTGTGCCATAATAGGTAGATTCTTTATTAATACTTATTAAATTCAATTGTACATTCAGTAGCAGGGAGAAATGGAATAAGAATTGATTTATTGGGGAGGCTGCTGGGAGCAGTATAGTATATAGTATTTTTTTTCCTTGTACACCTGTTTTAAATACATACCTGCTTGAGGTGAATAGAACTCAGATTCTGGTTTCAGTGTCCATGCTATTTCTACTGCCTCATATTAGCAACTGAATTTCAAAAGAATCCAATTACAATATGATGGATTGGAGATTCCTATCAGAATGGTCAGGTAATAGAAAGAGCCCAGCATAGTAAGGTATAGTGTAGTCCACTGCAAAGCATGATGTGGAAGTTAAACTGTTGGACTTCTTGGGCAAACCAGCCCCAAGTGTTGTTTGGTTCATTTCTAGAGCTACTCCATTACATATCCTTTAAACTTCTAAGGATGACTCTGGTCAAAATTAATCAGAAGAAAATACTAACCTTGGGAAATGGTCTAATAAGCTCAGAGCCTTCTGTCATATGGGTCAATTACATCTTACCTATCAACAATGGCTTGTGAATGATTAGGACAATAGGGGAAAAAATAACCTAGAGTATAGAGGAGACTGACTTTTCTCTTGGCTAAATAAGGTAATTAGGGAAGGGGCAATGTATGGAATAGGTAGTAGGTACCCTTCAAAAGAGTCCCTCTGCAAGATTCAGTTGTGTGAAGGTATTTGCACTTAAGCTGCTAAATAAGTCACAGTTATTGAAAGTGACTGATACACTTTCATGCAGTCAGAAATTAGTATTGCCTTCTCTGAGTTTTTACAGAAGATCAAGGTAGAGGAAAGTTCTTATTGGCAGAATGGTGGCCATTATGATCCTAGAAGGGAGACAAAATCACACTCCTAAGTGTGAACAGTTCTACTACAGAGCTTCAGACCCATTGATTTTGGAAAGATAGTTACCAGAAGAGTCCATCAGAAGAAACAGCTTGACCAAGTATCTAGAGAAAATTTCCTGAGAATAAGATCCATCATGATTTTTGCCTTCTACATAAGAATAGAATGGCTTAGAAATGACATTTGAAGACAGGAGGAGTTTTGGAGACCACTGTCTGGGAAGAAAGACATTTTGAAAACCTAGTTTCTTACTTGGAACAAAACTTCTCAGCAAAAGATTTATGAAGGGTTTCAGACTCAAGCCAACACCTAGAAAAGGGTGAGGATATATAGAGTATTCTTTTTCTTCTGCATACTTATTCATATAAAGAACTTTTCATATGTTTTTCCTCTTTTAATTTAAATTGTTATTTTTAAAATAAATTAAACTCCACCGTTTATCCATCTCTTAGAAAACAACAGATCTCTGCTACTGTGTGGAGGGTACTAGACTCCCTTTCCCAAATTAACTAATCAGAGACATCTTCAGGTTCAAAGGGAAAGCATTTATTGGTTGAGAAGTCCCTGAAGGGAGAGGTCCAAGCACACCTGGAAGGCATCCCAGTTCCCACCATGTGCTCTAGACCTGACAAGCCAGAAGCTTGTCAGGAGTTAAATAGCAAAAGACCCAAGCCTTTTCATCGGATAGACTAAAAGGAAGTAGCCATCCTTGACCAATGGTCATCAATGGTGTCTGCTTCCTGTGGATCACATCGCTTCCTGTCACTTCCTGTTGCTGACCTAGGGTCTTAACTTTTTAGAGACCTCTAGGCCCAGAGATCATGTGACTTCCTGCAACTTGAGGCCCAAGGCCTGATCTTCTGGCTCTGGGAATAGGCATCATGTGACTTAGGCCTAGTCTCATAGACTGAGAACTTCACCCAATCAGTCCCATTCAGTACAAACATGTACAGTGAAACAAAACATTCACCATGCCCACCTAAGCTTGTGTTGTTAAATTACTGTCTGTATTGTGTTCTTGCTTTGGAATCTTAGTTGAGGTTTCATAGACTCTGTTCTAGCTTCCTCAGTTGCTGTATATTACAATGCATTGTTTGTGTATTTCTCTAATCTTGCCACTTTGCTTCAGAATTAGAGCTATCATCTTTTGGAGTTATTTTGCATAATTCTGTATATGTGTAAACATATTGTGTCTCCTTTTCCCAGTAGGATGTAAGTTCCTTAAGGGCATAGATTTTTCAGGTTCTTGGGATTTAGAAAGTACATAATAAACATTTACTAAATTGATTTGGTCCCATTTGCACAATATCCATTGACTGCCTTACAGTTTCCTAGTCTTCATTAAAACAAAACTAACATATAAACACACACATAGTCTTTTTAAATTTTAATTTGTTCTGATTTAAATAACGCCCAAGATTATATACCCCTATTATGTATCTGAGGCCAAACTTGAACTCGGGTCTTTCTGACTTGAGATTCGGAATTCTGTCTTGTGTCACCAGCTGCTCTGCATGGGCTCTAAGCATACTAACTTCTAGCGATCTGAAAAAACTATGCTGGGCTCTTTCTGTTGCCTGATCATTCTGATAGAAATCTCCAATCCATCATATTGTAATTGGGTTCTCTTGAAATTCAGTTGCTAATATGAGGCAGTAGAAATAGCATGGACCCTGAAATCAGATTCTGAGTTCTAATTCACTTCAAGCAGGTATGTATTTAAAGCAGGTGTATGCTGACAAGAAAAAAAAATACAAAGTGGTTTCTAGAAGTGGTTAAAAAACCTACCACCCAAAAGTCTTCATATTAAGCAGAGAACAGATTTATAGCAACCTTTTTGACAGTCAAACTTTCTACAGATAGGCAAATGGTAATTAGTCAATCTTTAGCATTGGAAAAAAATTATATCAACAGCTAACATGTTAGCTGTTACTTTCAACTTGAAAAACTATTCATTGATTCAGTAAGTATTTAAGTGCCTACTGCTTGCCAGGAATTAAATTAAGTACTGGGGATAAAAAGTCAGAAAGAAACCAGTTCCTGCCCTCAAGGAGCTTACATTCTCTTGGGAGAAAAGTAGAGATGGAAATGAACAAGATAAGAAAATACAAAGTGATTTCCAGTGCACACTAGTAACTAAAGGGATCAGGGTAGGTGTCTTGTAAGAAGTGGCACATGAGCTGAGCCTTGTAAGTCTAAAGTAGTTCCTTAAGTTTTCCCCCAATCTCTAGTTTCCCCATCTGTGACTTCTTTGCTGTGGGTATTTCCCTCACAATTGTAGGTTCCATTCACATTTTTCATCTGTGTGATTTGGGGGGAAGGTGGGGAGGGTGTCTTCATAAATCTTCCATCCAATCCCACTAGAGATACAGGTTTTTTAACATATGTTTTGTAGGTACCAGTGATGAGGTTTCACTACTAAATGTTGGGGTGAGGGAGTTTGGACTCCAGAAGTATATTGAGGTTAAGAGCCAATGTTGTGAGATGTCTTAAAAGAGTTTGTAGGCTTATACCATCTCCAAATCAAGAGGCAAAGATTTATTCTGCTGCTAACATCCAGATAAATCCATATAGATTTTTAGTAATTAATAAAGGGGAAGAAGACATAAGGCAGAGAATGCCATTAAGGCACAATAAGTTCCTATTTAACCTTCCATATCATAAGGTAAGTTAAATTCCTAGACAAAGAGTTTAGCAAGGGATCATGCCATTGACTAGTGGGCTAACATTAAAAAGGATTTACCCTAAAAAGAATTAGAGGGAAATTAAGGTATAGAGAGGTTCATTTTTTCCCCTCAATAGTATTTTATTTTTCCAAATACATGTAAAGATAATTTTCAATATTGATTTTTGTAAGATTTTGTGTTCCAAAATTTTTCCCCTTCTTTCCCTTACCTCACCCCTCCCCAAGAGAGCAAGCTATCTGATATACATTAAATATATATTAAATATATTTCCATATTTGTCATGTTGTATAAGAAAAATCAGACAAAAAGAAAAAAAAACATGAGAAAGAAAAAAAGGAAAAAAAAAAGTTGAAAATACTATGCTTTGATCCACATTCAGTTTCCATAGTTCTTTCTGTTTGTAGTTGTCATTTTCCATACCAAGTCTATTGGAATTGTCTTGGATCACCACATTGCTGAGAAGAACTAAATCTATGCTAGTTGATCATCATATAATCAATATTCTCCTGGTTCTGCTCACTTTACTCATCAGTTACAGTTATCAGTTACAGCATCAGTTCATATAAGTCTTTCCAGGCTTTTCTGAAATCAGCATGCTCAAAAATAAGTTCTTTATAGAATATTCCATTTCATTCATATACCATAACTTATTCAATCATTTCCCAATTGATGGGTAACCACACAACTTCCAGTTCCTTGCCACTGAAAACAGAGCTGCTACAAACATTTTTGCACATGTAGGTCCCTTTCCCTTTTCTATGGGATACAGACCCAGGAGTGACACTGCTAGATCAGAGGGTTTGATAGTTTGATAGCCCTTTGGGCATCGTTCCAAAATTGCTCTCCAGAATTGTTAGATCATTTCACAACTCCACCAATAATGTCCCAGTTTTCCCACATTCCCTCCAACATTTATCATTATCTTTTCCTGTCATTTTAGCCAATTTGAGAGTTGTGAAATGTACAGGTAGGTTCTTTTACAGGGGAAATGTAAAATCAGAGGTTGACAGCATAACTTAGCTTTCTGATTGGATACAATAATTCCGGGGTTATGATGATTTTGTCTGTGCAAAGAATTTGGTTAAGATTTCAATCAGGGGACTCAACCTATGGTAGGATTGTAATAAAAATCCATTTAAAGGAAATGAAAGATCCAATTAGGATTAAAAGCACAAGATAACCAGTGTTCCTTCTTGCTTACCTCAGGGAGTAGCTTGGGAGGTAAAATTCAGGCTTTCTCTGATAATGCCATTTCCTGCTCTCAAGGATCTGCCCAATTATCAAAGATTTGGGATCTCCTCCACCTTCATTATCAATAGAGTACACCAGCTTTTCATTGCATATCATTGATACACACCACATTCTTAAGCAGAAGATGGCAGAGCTCACATTTGACCTCAGATATATCCTAGCTGTGTGACCCTGGGCAAGTCCTTTAATCTCAGTTTGCTTCAGTTTTCTTATCTGTAAAATAAGGATAATTCTATATCTACTTCCCAGAGTTGTTTTGAAAATCAAATGAGAAAACAATTAAGTGCTTAGCAGTCATCTGGTAAATAGTAAGCATTATATAAATATTAGCTATTATTAATTGTTCAGTTCTTAATATCAACTTTATATCCCTTTTTGGAATAGATCATTACTGATAACATGCAGACCTACTTATACCCTTTGTGAGAACAAATTCCTCAAAGGCACTATAAGGAACACCACATCTTGATTGAATCATTCAAAGTTCTTTTCTTTTTTTTTTTTTTCTTTTTTGCTCAGGCAATTGAGGTTAAGTGACTTGCCCAGGGTCACACAGCTAGGAAATGTTAAGTGTCTGAGACCAGATTTGAACCCAGGTCCTGCTGACTTCAGGGTTGGTGCTCTATCCACTGCACCACCTAGCTGCCCCAATCATTTAAAGTTCTATAGCATTTTTTGTTACCATCAACATGAACCTCCAACCCAAGTACCTCAGTTTAGGAGAGTTGTCTTCCCCACTGTGTCCTTCTCTCCAATTTCAGTCTCTGAGGTTATTCATACACTCACCCACCTTTAAAATCCTCTCTAGTCAGGGAATGTGGGAAAATTAGGATACTAATGCACTGATGGTAGTTGTGAACTGATCCAACCATTTTGGAGAGTAATTTGGAGCTATGGCCAAAGGGCAGCCAAACCATGCATGTATATCCTTTGATTCAGCAATACCACTACTATGTCTATACCCCAAAGAGATCAAAGAAATAGAAAAAGTACTCCTTTGTACAAAAAATATTTGTAGCCACTCTTTCTGTGGTAGCAAAAGATTGAGATTTGTGGTGGCAAATGTTCATCAATTGGGGAATGGCTGAATAAGGTCTGGTATATGATTGTTATGGAATATTATTGTACTATAAGAAATGACAGGCAGGATGGTTAAAAAAAAAAAAAAAACTTGGACTTATCTGAACTAATAGAAAGTGAAATGAGCAGATCCAGGAGGCCATTGCGTAAAGTTACAGCAATATTGTATGATGATCAGTTGGGAATAACTTAGTTATTCTCAGTAATACAAGAATCTAAGACAATTGTGGCAGACTAAAATGAAAAATGTTATTCACTTCCAGTGAAAGAATTGATGGATTCTAATTCGAATTAGAGCATAAGATTTTTTTGCCTTTAAATTTTTTTCTCATTTTTTTTGTCTATGTGTTCTTTTGCAATATGATTAAGATGGAAATGTGTATGGTTACAAATGTATAACCTATATCAAATTGTTTGCTTGCTCAATAATGGAGGGGAGGTGTTAGGAGGGTAGCAGAGAATTTGAAACTCAAAAATTATTTTAAAACAAAGGATAGGGGCAGCCAGGTGGCACAATATCTACCATTCAGAGCACCAGCCCTGAAGTCAGGAGGACCTGAGTTCAAATCTGGTCTCAAACACATAACATTCCCTAGCGGTGTGACCCTGAGCAAGTCACAACTTCAATTGCCTCAGCAAAAAAAGCAAAAATAAAAAATAAAAACAAATTAAAATTTAAATTTAAAAATTAAAAAAAAGGATAAAATTGTTTTTATATATAATTAGGAAAGATAAAATATTTAAAAAATTTAAAAAACTAAACAGGTAATTTTTAAAAACTTCCCTCCAATCTTACTTGGGATTCTTCCTGAGGAGAAAAAAGTAGAGGGTAGTAGGTGGAGTTTTATAGTTGGAAGGAATCACTTACAGTCAAGTTGCAAGAACTTCCAATGAATGCATTAATTACGGAGGGAGTAAATTTTAGTTCTTTTAAATCAATATTCAGAATAGAGCAGAACCCAATAAGAATATTGAAGTGGAGACCAAAGTGAGCATAAATGGAGACATGATATTCTAGACCAGCGCAAGGGAAATGATGCATCCATGCACAAAAACAGAGAGATGGGAATAAGGACTGGATAAACACCCAGGTCCACTGGAAATTCCCTCTCCTGATTCAGGTTACTAACTACCCCACCTCTACATATACTGGTACTCACACATATACATATATGTTTAGCAGAGATCTCAAAGTGTGTCTCAAGATTCAAAAGAACGCCAGCAGCCTTTATCCTTGAAATAGTTACTCTCTCAAATCACAAGTTCACCTATTCACCCTGGGAGATTGTTTTGGAGCCTTATTGAAGATTCTAAACCTTATTTCAACTTTACCACTCCACTTCAGTGAACAGTGAAGAAAAAGCATATTTTCAGTGAATTTAGTTCCTTGAGGACACCGGTTGCTTTATTTTTGATTTTGTATCTCCAGTGTCTGGCACATTAACTGGCCCCTAGAAGACATTTTAAAAATGCTTGTTTAATTTACTTGAAATAATTATGAGACCATGCAGTTCTCAAGATTTAAAGATGCTTTGACCAGTGAATATTGTTACTCTATAGTATCTTAGGTTGGCTTTTTCTTAACTCAATATATTTCCTAGAATTCTGTAAAGAAAGACCTAAGTGTTATCATTGAATATAATGAATGTTTCTTCTGTATTCTAGTTAGAGGACAAACAAGTTGAAAATATGGAAGGGCATATGGAAAGACAGCAGAGCAAAAAATATAGGGTAGTGTGGAGTAGTAAAAAGTGAGCTGAATTTGGAATGAAAACATTACTCTTGTGGCTTTAGGCTAGTTGAATCTCTCTGGTCCTGTTTTTCATTTATTAAATGAGAATATAATTGTCGGCCACTGAGATGCCATCCTCAGAAAATGCTTGTTTGATATTTGATTCTTCTATCCCTGCTAAATATATCTCTCTTCTACCCTTTGTGGCCAAACTTTTTGAAAAAGCTGTCTGTACAATAGGTACCTCCAATATTCTTTCCTCTTATTTTCTTTTTAATTTCTTAAAAAGTGGCTTCCAGCCCCATCATTATATCAAAAAATATTCTTTCCAAAGTTACCAATGATTGCTTAGTTGCCTAAATCCAATGGCTTTTTCTCAATCCTCATACACGTTGATATCTCTGCAGCTTTTGATACTACTGGTTACTCTCTTCTCTTGTATATTCACTTATCTCTAAGTTTTCAGAATACCATTTCTCTCCTAGTTCTCTTCCTACCCTTCATCCTAACTATAGGTGTCCCACAGGGTTCTGTCTTATGCCCTCCTCTTTTCTCCCACTATATTACTCCATTTGATGATCTCATCATCATAAGCTCCCATGGATTTAATTGTTATTTTTATACTGATGATTCTTAAACATATGTATTCTGCTCTAACTTCTCTGTTGAGAATCTTGCATCTCCAATTGCCTTTCAGACACCTTGAACTGGATTCCAGTAGACATCTTAAATTCAATATGTCAAACAGAACTCATTATCTTTCCCTCTAAACTCTCCTCACCCCCTACTTTCCCTATTACTATTGGAAGGCACCATTCTTCCAGTCCCTCTGGAGGAGATAGCCATCCTCAATTCTTCACTCTCACCCCTCTTCCCCAATATCTACTTTGTTGATTTCACCTTTGCAAGATCTTTCTAATATTCCCTCCTGACTCTGCAACTACTTTGATGCAAGACCAGGGTTTTCCTGCCTCAAGTCTCTCCTCTCTTTAATCCATCCTCCAGACTTCAAAATAATTTTCTTCAAGTGCAAGTCCAATCATGTTATTATTACCTACCCAGTAAATTTGAATGGCTTCTTATCACCCCCAGGATCAAATACAAATTCCTCTGTTTGGAATCCAAAGCCCTTCATAACTTTTAGTCTTCTTAAACCTTATTCTCTGCTGAGTACTCTTTCATCCATGACACTGGCCTCCTTGCTGTTCCATGAAGAAGACACTCCACACTCCATCTCTCTGCTGCAGATATTTTCTCAGGGTGCTGCTGGAATACTCTCCCTTCTCATCTCTACCTGTGGCTTCTCTGACATTCCCAAATTAAATCCCATCTACTACAGAGAACTCTTCATTCTAGTGCTTTTTCTTTTGTTTCCTGTTAATCTGATATAACTTGTTTGAACCTATTTGTCTGTTAATTGCCTGCCCAGTAAGCTTCTTGAGAGTAGGAACTGCCTTTTTGCCTCTTTTTTGTATCCCTAGTACTTAGGGCAATACCTGGCACTTAATAAATGGTTATTGGATAGCTATTGATGGATTATTAGAAAGAGAGAGGGAGAGGAAGAAGAAGAGGGACAGGGGGAAAGGAAAAGGGAGAGGGAGAGAGGGGGAAAGGAAAAGGGAGAGGGAGAGAGGGGGAAA
>JAJPUD010000517.1:320691-345119 GCA_023553655.1 Myrmecobius fasciatus
AGAGGGAGAGAGGGGGAAAGGAAAAGGGAGAGGGAGAGAGGGGGAAAAGAAAGGAGGGAGAGAGGGGAAAAAAAGGAGGGAGGGAGAGGGGGGGAGAGGGGGAGATTCTTTGAACTAGGTGTTGCTATTGTAGATTCTAACTTGCTGTAATCCTGCTACAACGAACAGTTTGAATTTGAAAGGGTTTCCACCCAGCATTCAGGAGAATCAATGTAATAGTCAACAAGCATGCAATAAATGACTAGTTTGGAGAAGAGGAAGGAGTACTGATTCTAGAGCCAGACAATAGGACTTAAATTCTGCTTCTGATGCTAAACTGTGTGACCTTGGCCAAATCATTTACTTAAGCTTCTAGGTTCTCAGTTTCCTCATTTATTAAATGAGTTTGAACTAAGATGGTTTCTGGGGTTCCTTCCAGCTATGGATTTATGTTTCTGTGTTCCACACACTGAAACCAGTTAGCTCTAGATTGGTAACTTC
This sequence comes from Myrmecobius fasciatus, assembly GCA_023553655.1. Taxonomy (NCBI): domain Eukaryota; kingdom Metazoa; phylum Chordata; class Mammalia; order Dasyuromorphia; family Myrmecobiidae; genus Myrmecobius; species Myrmecobius fasciatus. The sequence continues at coordinate 321,172 of JAJPUD010000517.1, forward strand.
CCCAAGTGGAGTTGTTTCCCTCATATTTCAAAGTATTATATTACTAAGCCATTTTTAGCATTATCTTTACAGTCCTGCATAGTCAACAAGCCAAAAATGAACTGACATTCTAAAGATGATCCAGTTTGGAATGGTTTAAGTAGGTAAGTCATGTGGATTCAGTGACAAAATAAAATTTTAAAAAACAGACATTGCCCCATCATCAGATCAGAGCTAAATTGTCAGGCGTTTTTTTCTTCCCTTGATTATAGTTTAGGATCGAATGAGAAGAAATTGGAGAAAGTACAGAGGAGAGCAATGAAAAAGATTAAAGGACAGGTGATGTAAGTTTTAAGGAATTGGGATGTGTGTTTCCACCTGAAACAGGACAAGGCAAAGCTGTACAAATTTTATTTGATTATTTGCCTAAGTGGGGTGGGATGGGAGGAGAGGGGGAAGACAACGAACTATTTCCATTACACCCACAGGCAACACCAGTATTTGTACTTCTAAGTATAGTATAGCTGCAAAAACCCCCTTGCTTAGAGGTTTTCAAAAAAAAAAAATTTGACAATCCTCTTCAGGATGGCTGACATACAGACCTGCCCATATACTGAAGGATGGAGGAAGTTACTTACAATGGTTCCCTAATAAATCTATTATAATCCAACTTTATCAGACAACTCACTCTTAATGAAGTGACACTTTTTTGTTGTTTTATTACAAAGCTTCTTTTAAAAAATGCTCAGCACATTAACTCAAACTGGAATGACAAAACTTTAGCTAACAGTTTTTGGCAAAGGCTGTGCCTTGCAGTTTTTTGTTTTTTTAATGGGTACATCAATGCTCATTTCAACAACTGGCATAAAATCCCACTAATCGGCTAATAAAAACAGATACAAATACAGAACATTTAAAGTAATAACAATTCAAGTGCTGGGCTTTTTACAAGAAGGGGGTAAGAGATAAAGAAGAAAGGGAAACTCACTGCAAACCAATTTGCTTGTTGTATTGCTTAGGTTTACAAAGAGGACTAAAGTGAAGCAGGATTGACATGTCTACTGACAAGCTGACTTGGTGGATACACTTAATTAGTTCTATATGACACCTTACAAAGACGGAGAGGCCACTATTTGTTACAAATTGTTCACAGAGAAGCCACATTTTCAAACAAGATTTCTCTTGGACTTCTTTCAGTTTTGTTCTGTTTTTTTTTTTTTAAATCATACTTTTCCAGGTCTTTGAATTTTATTTAAAAGATCATATAGCTAGTAAAATATACACCAAGGAAATTAAAACTAAAAAGTTAAAAATATAAAAGCATTCAAGGGTTTTTTTTTTGTTTTTGTTTGTTTTTTTTTTTTTTTAGAAAAAAGAAGCAAACATAAAATTGATCCTTTTGCACTGGTATTAAATAAAATGTTTGGGAAGGAAGAGAGAAAAACATGGAGATAAAAACAAAGATGGAGAGGTCTTCCACAATTTCCTCATGGGTTGATAGGCAGGTGATTGAGTGCTGACTGGCTGTTGGCTCCAGGTGGTTGCAGCAGGCAGGTGGATATGGCCAGGTTACCTTGCTTGCCAAAAGGTACAAACATGGATGCAAAATACTCTGGAAAGTACAAGGCAGAGATGAAGAGAGAGAAGCTTCTTAAATGACCCAAAGCCCGCAAACATTTTCATGTGCATTTCAATTTTGTGGGATTTGTTGTTTTAAAATCTTCTTATGCTTTTCTTTCAGGCCTGGGTTCTTGCAGTAGAAGCAAAGAGGGGTTTGGCAGTGATTGTCCTTATGGTTCAATGTCTCTAGCAGTGACCACAGGGTCAAGTGGACATTAAGACTCCTTTGGGGTAAACTGCTCAGACTGAGGAGATGTTTGGGGTTTCAACAGGCTTCCATCTCTAGAAGAGGCCCTGGGGTTGCTGCCTTGGCTTTGCACGTTGGAAATGAGTTTCGTTTTCCACCTCAAGAAGGAACAAATGAAATGCTATTAATATGAACCATCCATAGATGAAACTCTGTCCCTGGTCCCGTTCCCCCTCCCCTCCCAAGAAAAACAAAAACAAAGAACAACTCCACTTTTTTTAAACCTCTGTAGCACAAGACTTTTATAAATTCTTTGTATTTCTTTTGTCCATTAGGGCAACTTGGTTATCCCAAAGATGGATTGTGCCTTAGCACTGCTTAGTCCCAAGTGGAACTCTGGCTTCGGGCAACACAATTAGAATATTTCGATATCAGGGCTTTCAAAATGTTTGGATTCATGCACCTTCCACCACATACTTGATTAATTAAGTACATTTTTACTTTATAATGAGTTAGTGGCATCTGCTGTGCCATTTAGATTGGTTTAAAACAAACAACCCTAAAACAAACACCTTGGAAAATAAAAATGACTCAACAGTAATTCCTTTCTAATGAAGACTACATTTCCTTCCATAATTGAGCACTGAATCAACAATGTGATTCCCCATGTACAATGTGACTTTCAGTGCTTTGAATTCAAATTTTTGCCTTAGGAGGTAAAACTCCTAGAGAAGGCAGTAGAAAGAACATTAGTTTTAATGGAAGAAAAGGGTTCAAACCCAGGTTGTATCACTTACTAATTTATGGGACAAGACACAACCTTGAAGAGAAAAAGATCTGAGTGTCTTAGAAATTTTGCCACCAATTGGTTCAACCTGATATGACCATTATAACAATGGCAAAACTAAGTTTCCTCACCCATAAAAATTGAGAAGGTGGTACTAGATACAACTTTCTAAGGTCTCTAAATCTTGTGATTTCAGGGACTGTAGTACAATACTCTATGGACAATCCAGTGCACTCAGTAATAATTATCCTGTAACAAGAATTGTCTTGAGACTCTCTATTTAATAGGATGCATGTAATGGAAAAAGAAAAAAGCTGGGAAGATCACACTGGCATTGTGTATTTAAAATTTACCAGAGAGCAATATATCATTCAACACATTGCTAATATCCTAAAACCAAGTATCGCCACATCTTTCCATACATTTTTATTCCCTTAAATCCAGAGTCCAGGGCCCTTTGTAAAATCTGTAGAACCGAAAAAAAAAATCCAGAGACCATCTAGTCTCTCCATTTTAATTCTAATATTTTCAAGGACTAGGAAAAAACATCATCAGCAAACTGTCTTCTGAACAACCAACACAAGTACTTAAAACCGTGCAATAAACAAGGCAAATGTTAAATAGGCATATAAAGTAGACAGTACTTATGACAATCATGGTACATCTAAAATACAGAATAGCTGGGAAGACAATCAACCTCAAAAACCACAACTATAATAAGTTTGGGAGAAGAAATGGATTTATTTTTATTAATAATATTATATGTAATAATACAAGATTAAAGAATTCACATATCAGGACTTTTGCTGAAGGAAGTAATTTTCTCTGAATTTTTTCCCATATGACTTTAGAAATAGGCAGCTGCTCTAGGCTGGCAGTGGGACAGCTGCATGGCACAATAAAGTGCCAGGCCTGGAATCAGTAAGATTCTTTTTCCTGCGTTCAAATCTGACCTCAGACATTACCCTGTGTGACCCGGGGCAAACCCCTTAACCCTGTTTGTCTCAGTTTTCTCATCTATAAAAGGAGCTGAAGAAGAAAATGTCAAATCACTCCACAACCTTCGCTAAGAAAACCTCAAATGAGATCAGGAAGATTTGGTCATGACTGAAACAACTGAACACACACTTAGGATAGATCCATCCAAACACAGTCTTGAAGAAGAATGTATCTTAGAAATTTTGTACCCAACTGGCTCAACTTGATGGGACAATATACAGTGACATGATTTTTTAGCAGACTTAAGATTTCCATCTGCTTTTTATTTGGGAATATTTGAGAAGACTAAAAATGAAAGAGGAAAACTAAAAGTAAGACACTGTATACTAATATGATTATTTCTGAAATAGCAAAGTAGATGGCAAACTTGAATGTTGTCCATAAGTAAGATTTTTTAGGTGCTTAATAAAGACATCGATACAATGATTAAAATTCTACTATCCCTACATAAACTGGGCCATTTGAACTTACTCGATCATGATAAAACTACACCACTCTCAAGTTAAGAGTCCCTTGTCAAATACAGAGTGGTGGCTACCAAATGCTCACCCTAAATTAGGGATGAAATGGGCATCTATGCTTTGTGAAGATAAGGCCAAATGTTTACATATAGAAATAATGTTTTCAGCTAAGGAGACCTTTTATTGACATAATCAATTTTCATTTTTTTCCTATTAAATTAGACCTTTTCTGACTTAATGGGAGATCTCACAACACTAGCCCTCATCTCATCCCACCCAGTTTCCTGCAGTGGTACACTACCCGGTAGTATGTTTTGATCAAAGAGATATGAAGATCTCTACCTTTCTGAGGAAAAAGGAAGGGTTCAACCAAACAGCATGGAATTAGTGCTGAGTGCACCCCATAGATTTCCATTTACTTTGTGCCTTTTCATCCCAGATTTTCAAAGGTTTGGTCCAGGTCACCCTTCCTGGGAAGGTTTTCCTCTCAGTCTTACATAAAAACATTCCGCTTCCTGTTGAGGAATAGCCTTGAGGCTCCAAGCCAGTAGCTAACAGCAGTCTGATATAAATGCTGTAATTCAGGGTGGATTTTCCATTAAAAGCCAGAAGTGTCTGTTTTCTAGAGGAAATGAAGCATTCTTCTGTTGTGGCTTTTCCTCACTCCCTTCTCTTCCTACCAAGCGACCCTTTGAAGCCAGAAGGTTAAGATAACTTCCATGGCCTTGCTCTAAGATTCCATTCTTAAACAAGGACTTTACTTCTAAGCAAGAGTAAAAATGCAATGTATAGGCCTGACTCCTCATAGCACCACTCCTTGCCCTGCCTAAAAATTCTACTATTCTGATATAAATAAAAAATAACTGTTGGGCCACTTGAATTTACCTGACCATGATAAAGCTAAAAAACCAAAGTCTTCTCTTACTCTCCTTACTGTCCCCTCCCCTGACCTCATACAATCAGTTTCTCAGCATTCAAAAAGAAATTAAAAGGGGAATTTCCTAAATATATTCAGGCAAGACATGCTTCCTTTTCCTGGTTTGTTTGCTGCATGAATCCACTGGATAATTGTCCACCAATAACCAACTTAATACCACTGGGGCAACAAGGAATAGGGTGCTCTTTTATTCTGTTTGTTTCTTTCAAAAAAGGCAATTGAATAACTGCCCCTAGTATCAAGTAATGTCGTTTTTTCCTCTTAGGAACTAAGGGGCAAAACTCTCAGGCTCCCACTGCAGGCAGACCAGCCCCGTCCCTTGAAGCATAAGGAATGGAGGCCTTGTGGTGTGCTTTACAGACATAAAACAGGTCAAATCAGGATTCTTTTCAAGAAACCACAGGCATGCGCTAAGGAGATGGAATACTCCCCACATCTAAGGCTTCACTGGGGGGCTGCAGCTGAAGTTCTGCCAAGCCAGGCATGCCCTAGCAAAGCCCAATCCACAAGTGAAGTCGGCGCAATCAAAGGCTGCAATTACAGCTCCATGGCTGTGGTTAGGCTTCAAAGAAAGTGCTGCGAGCCACATTTTACATATGTTAAGTCTTGGGCTTGATCCACTGGGAGAGCCACAGTCTGCGCTGTTTGTATTGGATATCTGAGCGAGGAGGGGGTGCCCTCCGAACTGTGGCTACTAAAAGGAAATGGAAATGATCCACGTGAAGTACTCATGGATCAAACTGGGAACTTTTCAAACTATCCCAGCAAGTCAAGTGTGATCCGCAACCCAGATTGGCAAAATTGGTAGTTCACAAGATGGCAAAGAAGTGGGAGAGAAGAGGAAGTAGGAGGAAGCAGCCAAGGGAAAGTCTTGTGGTGTAACTAGTAGATTTCAGTGTTGAAAGAGTAAATAGAACTAAGATAACAATTTATTCAATGACAACATTATAAAGAAAAACAACTTTGATCAATGTAAAGCGAAGCGATAAGTTCAGAGAACGCCATTCGTCTCTTGTCAGAAAGATGATGGTCTTAAAATGCAGATCAAGACATTCTGGACAAGGCCAATGTGGAGATTTGTTTTGTTGGATTGTGTATATTTGTTATGAAGGCTTTATTTCTTTTTTGAATGCAGAGGAACAGTGGGAGGAAGAGATAATAAATGTTTAAAAATAAACACTTTTTTTTTTTTAAAGAAAGACCTACTTTTGGTAAATGAACTATTTGTACTCTGAAGTTCTCTTAGTCCCTGGATTCCAAAGAGAAAGTGTGTGTGTGTGTGTGTGTGTGAGAGAGAGAGAGAGAGAGAGAGAAAGACAGACAGACAGACAGACAGAAAGAAAGAGGGGGGATGGGATGAGTTGGGATGGGAAGGGAAGGGGAGCAGAGAGGATGCTTGCTGGCGTATTAGTCCAAACATAAAGTGTATTAAAAGCAAGGTGTTGGCATGTTTCCTTAGAGTTTTACAGCCTTTTTCTAGGCAGACCCCAAGCAGGAATGACAAAATAACCCAAGTACACAGGATAACTGGGCAGTGGAGGAGGGCATGTGTCTGGGAAGGGAAATGTATAAAGACACCCTCCCCCACTGTCCAGTCCGTACAGCACTTTGCCTAGTCCAGTCCATTTTTCAGGATCCAGGTACAAGATAGCCAAATTATTTCCTGCAAAAAGGGGATAAATATTTCCTTGGTTGAGATTTGATATTAGGAAAGAGAAGGGAGGTGGGGGACATCCCCTCTTCCCACAATGCCACTCCAGAAACAACAACAACAACAACAAAAAAAAAAACCAAAAAAAAAAAAAAAAACGGTTTCAGTTCTGACATGAAAATTGGAGGGGAGGAGAGAAAGATTAGAGCAGGATTTATGAGAGGTGAAAAGAGACACAGATTTTAATTGCAGAAATTGCTTTACACCACACCACACACCTTGAGCCAATGCTTGAAATTTCACTGCCCTGGGGAAAACTGACAAAAACACTCTCAAACCTGTGATTTCATTTTGGGGTGTGAACTACTCCACTGCAAAATGCCATGCCTATAGAGAGATTCCTGTCTTCCAGGGGTTTATTCCGAAGATAAGTCCTGCTTTTTTTCTTTTAAGGTTCAAACTGTTGTTTTCTTAGACTGGGTCACTTTACTGAACATAAATCCCTTTGTCACTTCTCTAATAGTCCCATAGATCACAGGAAACAATGACTTCTTAATTCATTGGGAAACATAAAGGGTGAAAAGGTACAAAAACTTGTATTGGAAATTTAATTCTTCCCTAAGATTAAAAGAATATAATTTCACAAATTTGGTTCCTGTGCCTTGGAATGAGGCATTACCAAGTATGGGAGAAAAAAATTAAAATGATAATGTGTGGTTATGGATGACCATGGCCCAGTCTTGTTTATACAGCTGTGTTAGCCTCCACTCCCAATACCCAAGGTCTGGCACACCAACCACAAAGCCCTAATGCAAAGTGAAGATTCCCAGCATGGGGGAAGTGGAGGGGGGAGTTGGGAGACAGAGAGCAGGAGGAAGAGGGAGGGAAGGATGTTTTAAGCTAAGCCTTCTTTGCCTCCTCCTAAACTTTTTTCTTTATTGAGACTGAGTAAAGAAATTGGCTTCCACCTTTGTTTAAGAACATTTTCATAGCCAGCATCACAGAAAGCACAACAAATGAAAATTGGATCATTCGCACATTTGACTTTGGTAATATCAGAAAGGCTTCCAGCAAATCAGGGTTGTTTCTCCCTGAGGGCTACCTTGTAGCTATTAATAGAAAAAATTCTAGGTGCTGGTATTTTTGTCCTCAGTCTTTTGTTTGGGGTTTCTCTTTTCCATTGTTGTTCCCTTTAGAATCCTACACAGAATATCCATGTAGAACAAACATATTTAATTACCATCCCTGGAGGTATTCATTCACAAGATATTCTCAAGACAACATAAACTGCTCCCATAGGACAATTTATGGAAAAAAAGATTTTTCCCCCAAATTCCAAGTAAATCAGAGTTCAATGATTACAAATAACAAAGTGAATCTAATATACCATGTACAGAATTCTCAAAATTTTATCCATTTTCCCTTTCAAATCACTGAAACTAACTTTTCCAACACTAAAAATAACTTTAAAAATGGATTAGGGGAACAAATGCATATCCTATTCTCCTTTTAAAGCAAACAATCCCATTTTTATGTCTTTGCATATCTTTATTTTGTACTTAAGATCATAGAGCTGGAACTTTGGAGGTCATGTGTCCAGTCCTTTCATAGGGTCATAAATAGAGAACTTTAAGGAGACTCTGAGGTCCTTGAGTCCAACAATCTCATTTAACAGAGAAAATGGAGGCACAGAAAGACTGACCTTGTCCAATCTATTAGGGATGGTTAAGTGACAGAGCTGGAATTTAAACTGAGATCTTTGCTTTGTACCACCCTGCCCCTGGTTAATTGTCTTGATTTTAATTAGTGGAATGCAGGAAATATGTATTATATAAAACTTCTAATAATAGAAAATTAATACCAGGGCTAATCAATAATTTTAAAATGTTCTCTAAGACAAAATAAATCCTGAAAACCCCAAATAAGATAAAAGCCAGAGAGAGATCTCCAAGAGGGAAAGGGGCTTTCTAAGCAATACCAAAGAATATCTACACAAGAAATGCTTAAGTCTAGATTTAAAGCTCAAAAGCAGATAAAAATAAAGCAGACAGCATTTAGCTGAATGTTTTCCATTTTCTCTGATTCTCTCAGAAAGCACCAAAACGTCTTCTCAAACTTTGGAATCGTTACTTAACAGGGAGAAAAATGCTTTGCTAAGCACAAATCAACAAGGATCATTTTTCTTTGCTCCAAAGACAAGGCCTTGAGTACTAACTAGAGGGCTTCCTTTCTTTCATCCAGCTTTATCACCAGGAATGCTGAAGTACTGGTGACTATCATGATGATCTGCTCTGAGAGGCTTATAGGATTAGAGCTCTTGAGCTAGTAACTGAGCCCAATCCCCTCATTTCATTGATGAGGAAACTAAGACAGAAAAAGGTTAAATGAGTTGGAAGTCATAATAAATGTTCAAGGCAGGACTTGATGTACTCTCCTGACTCTAAGTCTAGGGTTGAATCATCCAGATCATGCAATTCACATTTTTTGCATGAATTCTTATTTCTTCCTACACCTTCAATCCACACTACAACCTTAAGAAACCTCCAAACTAATAGGATCAAAGACGATACTTTCCTAGACACTAGCTGATAAGTGAATAAAAGGCAACCTAAGAAAAAGTCCTGATTTTGAGAACTTGTTATTATCTGAACAATATCATGTATTCATTAGACTAGCCATACTGTTTGGATTATACAGCCTCTCCTATTCAGGGCAATGTGATGAACCCTATGAACTATAAGGCAAGGGGGTCCATGACCTAATTATCATATCTTTGTGGGGGTGATCTGCTGAGAGAGACCCCTGAGAGATGCGGATCTGCTACAGGGTACTACTGAACCACGGCAATTTGGGAGGAGGGAGAAGAGGGAAAAGTAGGGGCTTCGATTGTGAAAGGATAGAGAGAGATTTTCCTCCTGCTATTTATCCATTTATGTTTTCATTACTCATGGTGACCAAATGTCCTGAAGTTTCTGGGCTGATCCTTCTTTTTAAGAAAATAAAAAAAATAATTTATTACTCTTGTTTGTTGCTTCTATTTCTAAGTTGGGTAAGGTTTCATCATGGTTTTGTGGTGTAGTGAACAGAGAGCCAGTTTTGGGGTCAAGAAGACCTAGATTCAAGTCCAGCTTTTGACATACTGGCTGTATGACTGAGCAAGTCAATTAACCCTTTCAGTGCTCCATGGAACTCTTTAATACAATAATTTGCAGAACAGTTACCAAATTGCATTGATAAAAATTATCTATATCAAAAGAATCAGAGAAATAAAATGTAGGCTTCTGCAAAAGGAATGTTCCTTTTTAGACTATACATAGTAATTTTTGGTTTGAAAAATAGGGGTGCTGTGTGGTTATTCCAATACCAATGAAGAGACTGGGGAGAGGGATGGCCAGGGAGGTAATTTCTTATACTAGGTTCTTAAATTTTAAAGGAAAATATGCATTTCTCTTTATATTTTCAAGACTCCCATCATCTAGTTGGCAATGTAAGCAAATGTCCTAGAAAATATAATTTAAAAGACTCATTCCAGTAAGATACCTTATGTAGGCCCACCATTGTGGAAAAATGGGAAAAAAAACAAATAAACAAACAAAACCAGGGAACTAGATCTGCAGCAATAGGATTAGTGGGTTGTAGCTTTTTGAAAGCTACAAAACACTAACTCAAAATGTTCCTGGAAGTAGACCATTAACACACATGTTTCTTTATAGGTCTTTCTAAACATTGGACTTAGACATCCACCTCCTGAATTATATTTCTTCCACTGCCTATTCAAATTCTGCAGGCCTGCTGGTGGCTTTGTTAATGAGGCTATATGGCTGAATCAAGCATTTTTACTATACTGAAGGTAGGATTGAGTGTAGAGAAAAGGAGTGGAAGGGTGATTTCACTGACATAAGAAACTGGAGTGACTCACTCTACCGATGCAGAGATTCTTAATTAGGAATCCATGAACTTGTTTTAAATTTTTTTTTTGATAATTATATTTAAATGTAATTGGTTTCCTTTGTAATCCTACATATTTTTTTGCATTTAAAAACATTATTTAGAAAAAGGGTCTTTAGGCTTCATCAGACTGCTAAATGGGTCCTAAATGGGTTCAGAATACAGAAAAATTTTAAAAATCTGTTTTAGAAAGAAATTTAAATTCTAGCTTCTTAAACTGTGGGTTACGATTCCATATAGCATCTTGCAACTGAATGTGAGGGTTGCAAAATTATGATTTATTATCAGTAGATATTTGATTTACATACCTATTTTATATGCCTTTATACCTGGGATCATGTAAAAATTTCTCAAGTTAAAAGGGAGTTGTGAGTGAGAAAAGTTTAAGAAGCCCTGATCTAGATCACTGAGAAGTTAAATGGCTTATCCAATGTTACATAACTAGTATATAACAGAAGGGGCTTGAACTGAGTTCTTACTATCTAATTTGCTGGATTTTTATCTTTCTTTCTATTTGTTCTCACTGATCCTTGATAGACTAATTATGCTACATTAAAGTACAGAAAATGAGTTGTAATGTATTAATTTCCTGACTGCTGGTTTGGGGGTCAATCATACTTCAGAGACTTTGGACGAGATAAATAAAGTATGATTAAATAAATAAATAAATGAAGTTTATGACTGCTTCTTTCCTATTTAAAAAAAATATTGACTTTTGTTTCTAAGTATCATGGAGAGTATTACCAATAGAGAAGTCCTTGTAATGCTTCATTGTCCAAAGTTGCACACTGCTTACAACACCTTGGGTCTGTGTAACAAAACCAGGAAGCAGCAAGGTCAATTAAAGAGTTTGCTTCCAGCAGCTCAGTGTAAAATAGACAATTCTGAGCCTGGAATCAGAAAGACTTGAATTCAAAAGAGGCCTCAGACACTTACTGGCTCTGTGACCCTGGACATGTCCTTTAATCTGTCTACCAATAATAAGAGCTCCTACCTCCCAGAGTTGTGATGAGGATCAAATAATAAATAAATAACATAAATAACAAACAAATAAATAAAATTGCAAAGTATTTAGCACAGTGTCTGGCACATAGCACTATATAAATGTCATTTATTATCATTGGTCATGTTGATTATTATTGTCACATATTAAGTATGCCAGGAGACAAGATGCATTTGTAAGAAGCTTGTAATCATTTTTCTCCAATGACCAAAGATTTAGAGAGAAGAGTGGTCCTAAGGATCATTTGGTTCATTGCCCTCATTTTATAGATGTGTAAATTACAGATGGGTCATGAGGTGGTCCAATTGATAGAGTGCTTTAGACTCAAGATGACCTGTGTTCTATTTCCACACCAAACACTTACTGTAGCCATGTAACCCTAAGTAAATCACTTAAGCTCTCAAACCTGGTTTTCTCATCTGTAAAATTGGGATAATAATCACATCTACCTCCCAGGTCTATTGTGAGAATCAAACGAGTTAACAAATATAAAATGCTTTGAAAAATTTAAAGTGACACATAAATGCTAGTTATTTTTCTTCTTAGATTGAAACTCAGAGAGGTAAACAAAAATTACATGAGTGGGTTGCTACCCCAAGTTTTCTGATTCCAAATCCAGCATCCTGCAACACTCTACTTTTTATCTTTTATCTTTTTTTTTTTCCTTCAAGGCAATTGGGGTTAAGGGGCTTGCCCAGACTCACATATCTAGTAAGTGTTAAGTGTCTGAGGCTGGAGTTGAACTCAATTCCTCCTAAGTCCAGGACTGGTGCTCTACTCACTACATTCTGTAGCTATCTTTACCCTACTTTTTATCAACAGAAAGTATTTTCAAAATGGTCCTTCTGTCTTTAAAAATGGGGATAAGCCAGCTCATTTGGGGGTCAGCAGTATAAAAAATACCAAGGATCAGATTTATATTTTAGGAAAACCTGTATGACTACAGGACATCACAAATGTGAAAAAAAGTCATAAAAATTCTCACCTCTATTTTTTAGCCATGAGTAGGAAACTACTTTGGGGCCATATAGACCCAAGGCATTATACAATGAACATTCTCTGCTCCTTTGCCATACCTTACTTACAACTCTGGGCCATAAAGAAACAAAAACAAAAATTTAAGATAGAGGAAAAAGAGGAGAAAACCTTGATAAGGCCTAGGGAGTCAAAGAAATATATTTTTTCTTCCTTTTAGTAGCCAGGAGGTAATAGTGACAACTTGCTTTTTGCTTTTAATCCTGTTTTTAAATATCAAATAATTGAAGCCATTACACTGAACTACTTTTTCATTCATAAAAAATAAGGTAGCTGGGTGTGGTTTTTTTTAAACACAAAATAGCAACCCAATTTTTAAAATTCTAATTTTCTCTTTAGTGAATTTTACCCACTCTTTCCAATTTAAAAATATTTTATCTCTCCATTCATTCTTCAGGCTGCTAAGATAAAACAACAACAAACCAAATATCTGTATTAGGATATAACTGGCAATACCTGGTAGATTCTGAGATTCTAAATATTCCTAAATAAACATTCACTAAAATACTGGAAATACTGTTATTTTATCAAATCAGAGAATTTTCCTTTTAACAGAAAACAGGGATTGTTTAATTTTTTAAAGTCTTGTATCCCCAACATGTAGCACAATGGCTGACACATAGTAGGTACTTAAGGAAGGAAACATTTATTAAGTTATCTACTATGTATTGGGCATTATGCTAATATATATTCATATATATGCAAATATATCATTTGATCCTCACAATAACCCATTTTATAGTTGAGGAAACTGAGGTAGGCAAAAGTTAAGTGACTTGCCAAGGGTCACCCAGCTACCAAGTGTCTGAGCCTGGAATTTTACTTAGGTCTTCTTGACTGTAGATCCAGTGTCATTTATAGAGCTAACAAGGTGTTCAATAAATGACTGTGGGGTATTTAATTTTTTTGTCTCAAAAGCTGGTTCATTGTGGAGGTCTGTGGAGTTATTACTATGCTATAAAGAAAAAAGACATCCTGTAGCTCAAGGAGATCATTTTTGAAAAAGGAAAAGGATATACATGTACCAAAATATTTATAGTAGTTTTTTGGTAGCCAAAAAAAAAAAAAAAAAAAAAAAAAGGAAATTGAATGGATGTTCATCAACTGGAAATTGGCCAAAAAAATTGTGGTATATGAATGTAATGGAATACATTCAATAAGAAATGATGAGCAGGCAGATTTCAGAAAAGTTTAGAAAGATTTATATGAACTGATATAAACTGAAATAAGCAGATTCAGGAAACACTGTACAGAGTAATAGCAATACTTGATCAACTGTGAATGACTTGCACCAATGATCCAAGATAATTACAAACAACTCATAATATAAAATGTGATCTATATTCAGAGAAAAAAAAACTGATGGATTCTGAATGAAGATTGAAGCAAACTGTTTTCACTTGGTATGTGCATGTGTGTGTGTGTGTATGTGTGTCCTTTTGGTCTGTTTTTTTTTTTCACAATTGTGACTAATGTGGAAATATGTTTTACATGGTTGCACATATATATCAAATGGCTTATCATTTTAGGAAGAAGGGAAAGGAGGGATGGAGGGAGAAAAATTTGAAACTCAAAAATTTGTAAAAACAAGTATGTTAAAAATTGTGTTTACATATAATTGCAAAAAATAAAATACTATTAAATTAAAAAAGACACTAATAGAAATCATCAATAAAATGTATTTCGAATAAATACGAGTTTAGAGTTGAGATGAGCTGACATAATAAAGTGCCTCCCATTTTCAAATTTACCAGTAGGTACTCAATACATTAAAGTGGGTAAATATGGCCACATTAGAACACAGTTGTGTGCTACAAGGAAAAACCCTCTATTCCAATTCCCATGGTAAATCACATCAGATAGAAAGGCAAGGACTCTCACTAACTTAAATAAAATACTGTAAAAGAATTTCAGAGCTGAAAGGTACCTCAGAGATTATTTAATCTAAGGGCTTTTAATTGTTTTTGTGACCTGAACCTCTTTGCTTGGCTGATGTAGCCTATGGAACCCTTCTTGAAATCATGTTTTTAAATACACAAAATAAAGCTCATAGGATGACAAAGGAAAGGAGTTCTATTTAATTTAGTTGTCAAAATAAACGTTAAAAAAAGGTTAACATATCCCAGATTAAGAAATACTAGTCTAATTCAACCCTTCATTTTATAGAAAGCTCTATAACTGAGAATGATTTTGGTCAAATAATAGTTTAATGGCAGAAATGGAGGGACTTATTTTGCTTGACTATATATATTTATACAAAAGTTGTGTTTTTTCTTTATTTTCTGTGTGGGGGAGAGGGGAAGAAGAAAAGGAAGATTTTTCTTCATTGAAAAAAATTCAATTAAAAAAGTAAATGGTAGGCCTGGTATCCAATTCCAAGTCTCCTAACTCTTTGTCTTAATTTTTTTCTTATACTATATTGCCTCTGCATAATTTGAGACCTGTTTCTACTTTGGATGGGTAGGGTGAGGCCCTGGAAAAGAACATAGATTTGAAGTCCTAGAACCCTCTGGATTGAATTCATTCTTGCTTCCAACAGCATCCAAGTGACCCTAAAAAGTCAGTTCACTGTCGTAGGTCTCAGATCCGTTATGCATAAAATAAGAGAGCTGAATCTGATAGCCTCTAAGGTCTCTTTTAGATTAAAAATCTATGATTTTATAAATTCCTTCTAGCACATATGGGCTGAATGATATGACTTTGGTGACATGGGAAAACTAATTCCCTTATAACTGATTACCATTCCATAATTACGTTTGGGGTTATACTTACATAAGAATGAGTATGAATTGTCCTCAAATGACCCCCCCCCCAAAAAAATTAGAAGTTATCTGAGGACTGGAAGATTGTATGACTAAGGTCATAAGTCTTCAGCCTTTATGTATTAAGCACCAGGTGAGAAATTTTTTCAGGCACTAAAATTCGTGCAATATCAGTCTACTAAGGCATGAAGGTTGGGGATGCAATATGGATCAATGAAGAGAATAAAGAGAATATTTTAGTTTTACACCACTGAAATCACAGATCTTAGAAATACATAAATATGCATACATAAACTATATATAAGTGTAATATAGAAGAGTGGGAAGAAGTGAACATATTGATCAATAAACCTATTAAGCATCTACTATATGTTAAGTATTATGCTAAACCATATGTGCACAAGAAAAAAAATAACCTTTTTTGGAGATGTCAGAATTCTTTGATCTTACAATTATTAAATCATTAAGATTATAATCATTAAGATAAGCTTGACATATTTTTTAAGGATTCTGTTTATGTTGTCTTTATGAAAATATGGAAGATCTGACCAATGTTCTAAAGCTTACTTTAAAAGAGCATTGTAAAGCAGCTTCATGAGTTTTTACCACTGAAACCATTGCTAATCAAATATATTTAATCTTTTCCAGTTATTGAGTTCCCAGATTTTTTTTTTCAAAATCTTAGGCAACTCTAATGTGGTTACTGTTCCTTGAGAAGCAAATAACAAAACTACATGATGTGTTTCCCAATAACTCAAAAAATTATCCAAAAAGTTTTTGGATATCCTAAAAGATTCTGACACTATAAGACATCATCTATATTAAAAATGATCCAGGAAACAAATTACCTTAAAGGTGTTTCAGAGATCACAAATTCATAGATTGAGGTCTGAAAAAACCTTATAGGAATCCTAATTCAATCCCCCATATTTTACAGATAAGAACATTTAAGGCCCAGAAGCTAAGTACTTAAAAGTCATATAAGTAATAAGGGACCTATCAAGAACTGAAATTCAGCTCTTCTATTTCCTAATCTAACACGCTTTTCTCTTATTAGATTGCTTCTTTATATATGCTTTGATAGCTAAACCAAAGCATTTAGCAAGGGAAAGAAAAAAATAACAATTAGATATTGTGTTGGGAGCTACATAACTGTTATGGTTAATATTAAGGCATTTTGTTTATTTATAAGTCAGTAAATAAAAACCCCTTAATGTCAATTCACATAGTTATCTTAATCATAAATAATAAGGAACATTGGGAGGCAGCATAGGCTAACAAATTGGAAGAAGTAGTATTAGGGTCAACCTTCTAGCATGATGTTTGAAAAATCCTGTATAATATATCTTTAATTTCCTGACTTACAGAATAAGAATTGCTCAATCTACATCAACCAGACATATAATAAACTTTTAGATCCTCTCTCCTTCAAAAGGATGAAGTAACATTTACAATTACCAGATGATTCCAATAATGGGAAATTGAGTCTCTGTTTTATATTTCACATAATATGACTGGAGTTATATTAATGTAATTTCTAAAAGTGAAATTTTGGAGAGCAATAACTTTATAAGCATTGAGACCAAATAAGAATGGATTAGATGAAGGGACTAAGATTCTCTGGAGTCCAACTAATTGAAACAATTAATTATTTGGGCAGGGGAAGCCTCCAGCTTTTAGAAGGTATTTCAGGATCTGTGTTTATTCAAACTAGATTTCCTTTAATTTATTATATCTAAATACATATCATGAGAATTGCACATGTTTAACATATATGGGATTACTTGCTGTCTAAAGAAGAGGAAGAGAGAGAAAAAAATTTGGAACGCAAGATTTTGCAAGGGTGAATGTTGAAAACCATACATATGTTTTAAAATAAAAAGCTTTAAAAAACAAATAAATACTATCATGATTTACTGCACTGCAATATCCTTAGCTATCAAAGAAACCTTGTATGTTCAGCAAGTTCATGTAAGAAAATGTATTAACATATGTAAGAAAGATTTTGAAACAGTCAAAATAAAAACAAAGCAAAACACTAAAGCTAGTGGATAAGTCACTTGAGTTGAACTTCCCATTTTTTGATGATTAATTAATTTAAATTAATTAATTTCCTATGTGTAAGTGATGGAAACCCAAGGACTGATCATAAATATATGCTTAGTGATCCGAAGCACATCAATGAAAGTAGTTTCTTTAAACACAAAATAGTGATCATATTAGGAAGCATTATACATTATGATACTTTACCATATTTCAATTACCTGTGTAAAGGAATGAATCTTTTCTGTTAATTATTGGGAATTATATCTGTAATTCATATTTAAAGCCTTTTAAAAATGGTGTGAAATGATCTTTTTTTAAAATTAGGGTATACAGAAAATTCATTTTATGAGGGTTTTATATTTCTACTAATGGGGCAGCAGAAAAAATAGATTTTTATTCATTGAAAAACAGAATTATATTTTTAAAATAGAATAACATGGTACAGAACACATTTACCTCAAAATCAAGTCTTGGATTTGAGCCTTGGTTATGGGACCTCAGTTTACTCAGATATAAAATGTGGCTAGTTTAAATAATCTCTAAGGTTCCTTCTAGCTCTAAGTTCTAATGAGTCTAATAGTGCTGATGCAAACTATGAGACTAGAGATGTCATTTAATCAATTGCCTCATCTGTAAAATGGAAATGATTCTTGCGCTGTTTTCCTTGCAAGAAATATTAGTTTTATTCTGGACAACCACTTCCCTTTGCAGTACTAGGGTGAGGGTTATAGAAAAGAGCTTTAGGAAGTAGAAAGAATTCTTAAGGAGAAATCTGAGGGATTGTGATGTGATTTACAGTCTCAGAGAAAGATGGCTCCTTCTATTTAAATTACAGGACCAAAAAAAGCTTCTAAATTTTGAACAATCAAGAAAGAAGCTTAAATTTTTAGGAAGGGAGATTTAGCCTTGATAATAGATTACCAAACACACTTTATATTAGAAACAGGCCAGATTTAGGTAAAAATAGGACTTCCAGAGGACTGGCCTGACAGAGATCTTTTATTTTTTAATTAATTAATTGATTAATTTTTAATCTAAATTATTTTATTTTATTTTATTTTTTTATTAAAAGCTTTTTATTTACAAAACATATGAGTGACTTTTCTACATTGACCTTTGCAAAAACTTTTTTTCCCCAAGCTTTTCCCCTCCTTCTCCCCACCCCCACCCCCACCCCTAGATGACAGGTAATCTAATACATGCTAAATATGATAAATTATATGACAAATCCAATACATGTATACATATCTATACAGTTATCTTACCGCACAAGAAACATTAGATCTAGAAAGAGAAGAAGAAGAAAAAAAACAACCTAAGAAGGAAAACAAAATGCATGGAAATATTCATAGAAAGCGTTAAAATGCTGTGTTGTGGTCTGTACTCAGTTCCCACAGGCCTCTCTCTGGATGTATATGACTATCTTCATCGCAGAACAATAGGAACTGGTTTGAATCACATCATTGTTGAAGAGAACCATGTCCATCAGAATTGATCATTTAAAGGAGGGAAAGGGACCCACATGTGCACCAATGTTTGTGGCAGCCCTTTTTGTAGTGGCAAGAAACTGGAAATTGAAAGGATGCCCATCAATTGGAGAATGGCTGAATAAATTATGGCAAATGAATGTTATGGAATATTATTGCTCTGTAAGAAATGACCAGCAGGATGATTTCAGAGAGGCCTGGAGAGACTTGCATGAACTGATGCTGAGTGAAATCAGCAGAACCAGGAGAACATTATACACAGCAACAAGATATACGATGATCAATTCTGACAGAGATCTTTTAAAAAATGATCTGGAGGAGGGTACAAAATCCAGAACAGAGCATTCTGAGGCTCAGGGGAAGAATCTTTGGGGATAAGGTAAGGAAATACCTTCAGCTAGGGTTTAGGGATCAAAGTAAGGTCCAAGAAAGCTATGGAAGGCTGGTGGTGTAGTAAAGCCCAAGTCCATAAAAGATGATAAGGAAAGGACCAAGGGAGAGTGGGTCTGTCAGATAGCCCTGAAGGAGGTATAGAACAAACTGAAGATAACATCAGACACAGCAGCAATGTCAACTCTAACCGACTTCAACTAGGATAAAAATCATTAGCCTCTTCAAGAGACCCCAAAGAAGAAATAGGAGCCAAAAGAGTGGGAAAGCAGGAAGAATAATTTCTGTGTCAAATAGAGATATTAATCCTTTCCCATGTATTATATAAAGCTCAGTGTATGCTTAGTAATAGTCTTCTCATTTTGTTCCCAGCTTTGCCTAAGAAGGATATAGAAAACCAAGTGAAACATCATCCTGCCTTTGTGTGGTGTGATTTATGTGGTGGATATATTCTAGTGTGTTTCCACCCTGGCTAGGTAATATTATTTTTGCTAATTCACATCTTCTAATTGTGAAAGAAAGCAGTAACAGAACACATTCCCTCCCTAAACTCACTCTAGCCAGTATAAGAATAGTTTCCTAAGGGGCAGAAATAAGGGGATGGGAGCCCTTGGATTCATAGACTCCTTCCTGGAAAAGTTGACAACAGGAGGTTGATTTGGTCAAGGAAGGAGAGATGAGGTACATGACTGGAAGCATTTGACCAGAAGTACAAGGCATGGCTTTAACTTACAACTTTAGCCAAAGATGGAACAAGAAAGATGGAGTAGCCTGAGAGGATTACTGACTTTGCTACAGGGAAATGTTAACAACAAGGCTGCTCTTTTGGAGAACAGAGGAAAGATCAGAATTTTCTTTCTTGTTCTCTTTCTCTTCTTTTGTCTAACCCTCTCTCTCTCCTAGGAGATGGAAAACAAATGTGACCTCATGTTCAAGAAAAGCCCATTAGAGGCACTGATCTATTAGTAATTTACACGTAATTAGGACTATAGTTAAGGTTTGTATTTTCATTATATAAGAGTTAGTTTTGATAGGCAGTTGTTTTATTGAGGTAAAAATTAACTAATAATATGTATGCTCTTGTTCTCAATTCAAATATCTCTCCCCCCTTCAAAACTGCATAATTATATGCACTGCAGGTATGCTTTGACCAAGGCCTAAAATAATCTAATGAGTCCTGTCACCTCTGTAGATCTAAGGGTATAGCAGAATTTACAACTAGTGAAAGCTGGAGATTTCTCTGCTTCCAGCAATCTGCAAAACATATACTATTAGTTTTGGTCAACATATCTTAAGGAAGACATAATGGAACCATAGAAAGTATAGAGAGGGGCAAATAGAATGCTGGAGATAGGGAGTTAGGCAATCATTTAGTCTCATGTCTTTATAATTCCTATTCAATGGAGAAATCCTCTCGTGCTCCCTATTTCAATCCATGCTACATAGTGCTGCTAGAGTAATCTTCCTTAAGTGAAAGTCTGACCATGTTACTCCCCTGAGTTCTTATTGCCCAAGAACCAAATACAAATACCTCTTTGTAGCTTCTAAAATGCTCACAACTTAGCCCAAACCTACCTTTCCAGTTTCAATGGGCATTATTCCTCTCCCATACTCTACAATCTAGCTAAACTGCCCTTCTCTGTTCTCCATGCATGAGCTTCTTTACCCAGTACGACAAACTGAATAGTCTTATCCTTATTTGAGAACAGGAGCCATTGAGGTGATACATGCCATCACCACACCTGCACCATAGACTTAAGTGTTTGGCTCTTTAGGCTGTATCCACTTTATTAAGTCACATGCTTCTAAAAACCAGGCAGTCTGAAGCATATATAAACAGATAACATATATTTAATGAGGCTATGCTTAAGTAAGCCTTGCCATTTTTACTTGTAGAATGTTTATGGTGGGAGATTCCAGGTGAAGAAAAGACAGTTAAGGCTGAATCTAGGGAAGGAAAATAACCATGCTTTTGGTGGAAAGAAGTGACAATTTTTACATGTAAATAAAGCTGAAAATATCGTATCTGGCTGACTGTCCATGAGCTTTGCATTCCTTCTTACAAAAGCAGAGACTTCTCTACAGTTTCTATAGCTAGCTTTTGATTTATGCAAATAATGAATCCCTTAAAGTGGTTGCATTTATTTACATTTGCACTATTGGAAATTATAATTACATAAAATATGGCAACTGATTCTAGAATCATTGGGCTAGCCCAATGGAAATGTCCAGTGCAGATTTGGATCTGACCATTTTATAGGGATTCATTATTCATAATAATCAGAACTGAACTGTACTTTCTTTTTTTTTTTCTGAATTGTACTTTCAATGGAATTATAGATACCTGGAAAAATTTCATTTGTGGCCATTAGATTCTCCTAATTAGGGCCCAAGCACCTCAAACCCCATCCTTTAAAGAAAAATGGGAATATAAAAAATGTAAATAGATGATTAAAGTTTTAAAAATTCACAGACATTATACTGTTCAAGAATTTACTTTGTCAATATGTGTTTAGATGTGTATGAATTTCAGTAAAAAGTCCCCCAGAGGACATTTTATTATCTTTCTTGGGTCTGGAGCTGTACTAAAGTCAATGAACTTTCTAAGAGTGAAAAAAAACCCCAGGAGAACAAGTTTAATATGCTTAGTTCAAAAAGGTTCTTGAGGAGAGGTCACAAGATTGGAATAGTAAAACATAGTGTGAATTGCCATCAATTAGCAAAGATGAAACCTGGTTCATGATGACAACAGGAAACATCACTGGAAAATACTCACTCAATGAGTTGTAATGATGTGATCTCAGAAGAAAAAAGAAGCATTTAAAATAAAAAAGGAATTAAATTAGTATATGATATTTCTAAAATATTCAAATGAGAACAAGCAATTATTACAAGGAGAGGAAAATTCATCCATTCACAAATTTATGACCTGGGATGGTAAAAGGGAATAGCTATCTTTTTCTTGAGAAACAAATTGATTTTTTAAGTATTAATACTCAACTGAGAAAAGTCTGAAACCTAGCATGAATTGGAATGTCTTGGCTGAACGGTGTTACATTCCATTCAAGAACATACTTTTCCCCAATGTTGGCTAAAAGGGTTCTGAAAGCAGAAGCCATATCTATTCTCTTTGGGATGGCAAGATGCCTGTTAGACAGATTTGAGGCTAGTTCCTCAGTAAGGTATGGTTGGTGAATTGAGGAGAGGGAAGTGTGATTGAAGGCAGCAGAAGGGGAAAACTGAGAAGAAAGTAAAAGAAAAGCTATTTTTGAATATATAGCTGATATAAAAACTACCAGATCTGAAAACCAGACTAGATGCTAAGAACTAGATTTTGTTTTTTCCTGTTTAAAAAAATAATAATACTGAATGGAATCACTGTTAGCAAGGAGGTTCACAAGCAAAGGCCTATTTTATAATTCATTTTGGCAGGAAGGCTAGAGAGACGTTCTTACCATGCTTCAGATGTAGGCAGCTGTCATTCTTGGACCTGTACCTGGAGAAAATTGTGTCCTTTAACAAAGATTCATTGAAGATTTTTTTGTACATTCCAAATACGTAGCACGCTATAATATCATGTGGAAATGGTGGAAGTGTTTGCTTTGCTTTTTGTGGTTCTTATATCAGCCATTTTTAGTTGTGTCATATAGATAATGGGAATGTTTTGAATAAAGGAAAAAATAAGATCTTACTGATGCCTTGAGCCTATCTAGTAGAAAGATGAGCTTCTCTTTGTGTTTTTCACTAAATAACATAGAAAACTATGAAAAATACTTCAAGGTGATGTAGCCTATTGTATCCTATGATGATCATGTAATAAAACATGTTTGAAGATTTAATGCAAATGGAAAAGAACAGAATGGATAAAGGCAAAGAGAACACAGCCAAGCAATAGAAGCAAAGAATTGAAAATTCAAACATAGTTAGCACCTAGGATTCCAAGGCAAAAGGGGTTTTTAATGCATATTCACATGATTCATTAAAAAAATTTTTTTAAAGCATATAAGGAAGGAAAAGAGAAGACAAACAACTTGGAACTCTAGAATATGGCAGTATTTAGAAAGAATGCATGTTATTTTGAGCACAGGGTTTTAGAAGCATGTGAATTGGACACAGAAAATCATTTTGGGCATACCTGATGTGGATTCCTGTAGTTTCTCTCTCTTCCTCTTCTTTTTCTTACCCTGGAAAACAGGAAATTCACCATGTCATTTATATATGATATGTGTGAAATTAAAACAACTGAAAGAGAAAGAACAAAGATAAGAATATCTCTCTCTCCTATTATATTATTCATGGAAAGAGTGAGACAGATACATAGATACAAAGAGAGATACAGACAGAACAAGGGAGAAAGAGACAGATTGAAAGGGGGTGGGGAAATGATGGTGGGAGAATGAGAGTAAGTGAAAGTGATGTTAACTTGGTCTTCTTATTAAGGATAGAATAGTGTAGATATTTGTTTACTTTAAAGTTACTGTATATTTCAATAACTGCTAAAAAATTTTAGGCTCTATTTATAAGTAGTACCAATAATTCTGTAACTTCATTTTCATCCTTACTAGTTTTCCTCAAATAATAAGTAGTCTTAGGGGCAGCTAGGTGGCGCAGTGGATAGAGCACCAGCCCTGAAGTCAGGAGGACCTGAGTTCGGAT
>JAJPUD010000517.1:345219-369477 GCA_023553655.1 Myrmecobius fasciatus
AAAAAAAAAAAAAAAAAAAAAAAGTAGTCTTTAAAATTATTTTTAATAGCAATTGTTCAGCCATTTGAATAGTATTCAACTCTTTGTGATCTCATTTGGGATTTTTTTGGGCAAAGATATTAACATAGTCTGCCTTTTCCTTCCCCAAATCATTTTACAGATGAAGAAACTGAGGAAAACAGAGTTAGGTGACTTGTTTAGGATCACACAGGTAGTAAGTGTCTCAAGCTGGATTTGAATTTAAGAAAATTAATCTTCCTGAGTAGCCCCAGAACTCTATTCACTGCACCATTTACATAGTATTAATATATAATATACTATGTATAGAACAATATACCATATTTTATATATAGAAAATGGTCAAATATGATTTAGGATGTCATTCTCAAATAATTACAGTTTAATGATAATAATACTTCCCTATACCCTAGACATGATAGAATAACCAGTAGTTAATCTCAGAGCTCTACTGGAACTGTATTCCATATATATGCTTTGTGTATGTGTGTGTGTGTGTGTGTGTGTATGTGTGTGCACCATGCATTCCTAATCACTTCCTCTTTTTTATGCATATGAAGTTACAAATACCTTTTTTTCCTCTCATATTGTCACCTGACTGGCTGTAGAACTAAAAGATTTTAGCTGAATCTCTTTACAGAAATACTATGGAAAGTGGAAGATAAAAATTTAGTGATACTGAATAAAGTCAGTTGAGAAAGCAAATGAAACTCACCAGAATTTTTGTATATTTTGAAATTATGTCCCATTTATCCCTATAAATTTTTTGCATCTCTAAAGTGACCTGCTCTAACATGGCAGGTGTAATTGCAATAACTGGTTCTTAAGAATGAGCAGCTGAAATTTATCTAGGCTTTAGAGTTTGAAAAGTATAGTCTGAAAAGCATCTTTCAGACATTATTTCATTTGAACCTAGTCTTAATCATTGAATGGTTGGTTGCCTTTGTCAAACTGAAGACTTAGCTTAAAAAGGTCAAAATCTCCTACTGCATCCAAGGTGATCTTCAATTGTCCTGATTTCTATCTGGCCACTGGACCCAGAAGGTTCTAGAGGAGAAAGTGAGGCTGATAACTTTGCACAGCTCTCCCTCACTTAAATCCAATTCACTTGCATATCATGGCATCACCTCCCTGATATCATTCATGATTACCCTTGAGAAAGATGAACAAATAACAATTTATCCTCACAGTAATCTAGTGAGGCAGTTGCTATTATTATTCCCATTTTACAGTTGAGGAAACACATGTTGAATCACACATTGTCTGAGGTGACTTTTGAACCCAAGTCTTCCTGACTTCAAGTCTAGTATGCTATTCATTTATGCTACACTATTCTTCAAATTAATTAGAAGAGTTTAAGATGATAACAGAATGATGAGAAAAATCATGGTCTCTTGTACCATGTACTCCTAATCATTTCCCTTTTTTTCTGTTCCTAGAAAGAGAATAAAAATTAAAAAAAAATTAAAATGAAATCTCATAAGCTCTGAAAAGAGTATGTATAGAAAACAGATCTTTACTCATATGGTAAAAATGTATTTGTAAGGTATGTAAGAAGTACATATGTATATATGTGCACATAAAATATGCATGGATATAGAAAAAAAAGACAAAAGAAGCAGAGATGATAAGAGACAGACAGAAGAGGCAGAGGACATTCTTTGAAGCCTGCTAGTTCTATGCAATATTTATCAGAGGAATCATCAAAATAGAGATTTAACTATCTCCTTAAAAAGGGCAATGTTTCATAATTTTCCTAACCAATGAATAAAAATAATTAATCATCTAATGTACTATTCATTAAATTAAATTAAATTAATTCATTAAATTAGAAAGCTAAGAAGGCTGGAATTTTTTGTATTTACACACATACATATATGTGTATATATGTATGTGTGCATATGTGTGTATATATATATATATATATATAGTATATAGTTAAGTTGCTAAACTGTCCTCCAATATTTGGAGGACACTCATATCTGAGTTTTCTTCTAAAAAAAAGGGAGTAATTATACCATCACGTACTATACTTCCGCTTTTGTGAAAACTCATTGCATCATAATCTAAATGTAAGTTTGTTTTTCAAATGCCTATCATCCCCAAACAAAAATGCTGAGTGAACACACAAAGAAGATCAACTTTCTTTCCATTAAATTATGACATATATATATGCATATATATCTATATCTATAATATTGTATGCCAGACCTTAAAGGTATTGAGCTTAAACAAAAAACAATTTTATTAGAAAGAAGTTTTTTATTGGTCTTAACTAAACTGTAGTATTGACTTTTTAAAATAAAATAATTATTAACCAAATTACCAAAACATGAAAATGAAATTTTAAACATCCATAGTATGAGATGAAATCATGGAATGCTACCTATTATCAATGTGCTTCCAGTAGATGTCAGCACAGAATTTTTTTCTTTTATTTATGCTCAGATGATAAATATCCTTCAGATTTAGTCTGTTTGGTTTAAATTGACTAAAGCCAACTTTAAAAGAATCAAGGTTGCCTCTGTTTGCACTATTTGACTGGAAAGTTGAATGTCCCATTATAAATGATCTTATTCATGGCCAAAGAAATTATTGAGGGAGGGATTAAAAAGAGTACATAACACATTAGGGTTTTTGATTGATTGCAGTCAATCCTTAAACTGAAAAAAGTCATTACATTTAAAGTATTTTACAGAAAAAAAATTTACAGAAAAATTCAATTACAATGGTTTCCATTAAAATTCTTGTCTCTAGAAATACTTTAAAAATTCTCAACTTTTTATTTAACCATCAAAAAAAGAGAGTCCAGTTCACTGGCTGACCTGAGGGGTTACTTAAGACTTAGTGACACAAAATATATACATATAAACCTGAAGAGCACTGAAAAAAACAGAGGTGCCCCTTTCAGCATGGCCAGTGAGAAAAAATATTTTAAATGAATTGTTACAAAGTAAGATCAAGATAGTATTAGAAGAGGTAATTTTCAAAATAGGAGATTGAAATCTAAGCATTTTAACATTCCACTAATAGGAATTATTAGGATTTTGTATATAACAGGATGATGAGAATGGGGGGCATATAATCGCTAGGGTTGAGATATTCCTCCTAAATCAAAAAAAGAGGCGACAGTTTTAAAAAGTCTGAGAAAAATTTGCTTCATAAAACTAGGTTTAGTCAGTAGTCTTGGACAAGATGCACCTCCTCTCTATCTCAGTAAAATGAATGGAGAAGACTGAGGCAATTTCAAGGCCTTCTTCCAACTTTCAAAATCTATGAAGTCATAAACTCTCAGGATGAGATTTATAAATATTTTAAAGGAATCAGGCAAAGTTTTGCTACAGAACTGAATACTATGTAAGACACTATATATGTAAACATAAATTCTTGCTTGAATGTTAAAGCCAGTAGGAACAGTGTTCAGTCTCGTAACAGTTCAACTTTTGTCCTTATCACAGGGAATATCCTGTACATTTTAATATTTTCCTGACCAATACTACTAATGTTGGTTACACACTGAACATAAGAATTTTTTAAAATTACTTTCATAGTTCGTTTTTAGACTTATAACTGTTTTCCCTCCTTAAAATATTAAAAAACACTTCTAAATAGATCATTAACAAAAATATCCACTCATGAGACTTTAGCTTTGCTAATGCAAGAACCCAGAAAAATGCACAATGATGATTGTAGCAATCATTTCAGAGGCATCAAATGCAGGGGCCTCATAAGGACTTTTTCATGGAAGCTGAGAATGGAAGAGACCTTAATGGTCATCTAATCTAAATTCTGCATCTTCAAAAGGAGTCATCCAGTACTTCTATGATAGGGAAGTCTTTACCTTATTAGGACCAGAGATTTAGAGTTGGAAGGCTCATTAAAAGTTATCTTGTCCAACAGTCTCCACTTTACTGATAAAGAAACAGAGGCAGCTAAAGAAGTTAAGGAATTTCCCCAAGGTCAAATAGGTCATACAGAGCAGAGCCAGGATTCAAACACAGTGCTCCTTCCAGGGTAGCATTCTGCTTCCTGTTGTATATGCATCCTAAGTTGTTTAGCTTTAAATCAGTTAATCCCTGAAACACATACTTTAAAAGTTTTCTCTCTGGATAGCAGTAGGAAAAAGCACATGAAAACAGGCAACCACAGACAGCATATGCTTACATAATTGTCTCTCGCAGACCAGCCTGGATAGAGCTGCATGTGTAACTGCCTTTCCTTCCGAGCTAATTCATAATATTTAGCTTGTTCTTCACGGGAGAGGGCGTGCCACTGCAAGCAAAAATGGCAGGCAGAGAGGAGAGAAGAAAACAAATGCAAGTGAATACAATCAAGAATCATGGCAATATACAAAGGCATCTTTCAAACTTTTGAGAATTATTTCAAAAATTAAATTTGTTAACCTTAATGATCAAAGACCAAATGGGTAAGTGAAGCAAGATTTCATCTCAGACCCCAGAATTGGTGGCTACAGAGAAGTCAAACCTTGGGCCTTTCTTTTCTGCTCAATTATATCATAAGGCACATCAAAATCAATCAAATTTTGCTAAGAAAAGTTATTTCTGTGATCTTCTCTCAATATTTTCAACTATAAATTAAAATATTTTCTTGGTGTGCTTCAGCATCATTTTGTTTTTTGTTTTTGCTGTATTCTTTGTTTTATTATTACTGTTATTTTTCATATTCTCAGAGTTCAGTTTAAAGTCTTTTTCATTCATGCAAAATGAAAAAAATTTCCAGTTTTTTTTGCACTAATGCTCTGTCTTGCATGGACATTTTCTCATAATATCACATGAAGAGGTTTCACCCTGAAAGGAAAGAAAATGAGCTTCTCTCACATGACCCTTCCTTTCACATAGCAACACATCAAAGGTCTCTCTCTCTGTGTGTGTGTGTGTGTGTGTGTGTGTGTGTCTGTCTCTCTGCCTCCATCTCTTGTCTCTCTCTGTGTCTGTCTCTCTGCCTCCATTTCTTGTCTCTGTGTGTGTGTGTGTGTGTGTGTGTCTCTCACACACACACAGGCTTATACGCCCGCACCCTAAAACATCAAAGGTCACACACACACACTCTAACTGCCTTGGGGAGGCCACCATAAATACTGTACATTCATGCCAGCATACTTTATAGCCATCATTTTATCTTCCCTCACATAGAAATTAAAGAGTCATATTAACTTTGCCAGCTACAACTTGATTTCAATTATCTAATTGGGCCAATCCTTTATACTTTGCTTGTGTCATGCTTTGATATATTTCTAGATAATGTACAATATGTTAAAATGGAACATTTAGGAAGTATAGCAGTTATGTACATATAATATGTCTATACATATATTTGTGTGTGTATACATACATCCCTAAAATTCTCCCTTCCTTCAAACTTCTTTATTACTATCAAGGGCACCAACCATCCTTCAGTCACCAAAGTTCAGGACTTGAATGTCATCGGTGACACCTTGATCTCTTTTAGCCACCATGTGTAAGTCCTGTTGATTGTATCTTTGCAACAGCACCTGCATATATCCATTTCTCTCTAATACTGCTACCATCCTGGTACACCTCCCCATCATTTTAAAAGCCTGCTTCTGGGTCTGCCTGCCTCAAGTCTCTTGCCATTCGTTCCACCTTCACTTAGTTGCCAAATTGATCTTCCTGAAGTGCAGGTGTAAGTACATCACCCTGCCCATTTTTTTTTTACATTCCAGTGACATTATCTCTAGGATCAAATAGAAAAATTGACATTCAAAGCCCTTGGTAACTTGATATCTTCCTTCTTTTCTATTCTTACATTTTACTTCCCTAAATTTATTCTATGGCCTCCCTGAATAAGATACTCTATTAACTCTTCATTTTCACTGGTTGCACAACCTTCCCTTTTTCCCCTCTCCCACCATGGCCGAAATTTTCTCTCTTCCCCTTTCTTTCCTGGCTTCCTTCAAGTCTCAGTTTCCATGAGAAGTCACTTCTGGTCCCCCTAAATGCTGGCGCTGTATCTCTGCGATTACCTTCCAACTATGCTGGATATATCTTGCAAGTAAATATTTGTTTGTATGTTGCCTCACTTATAAGAATGTGAGATCTTTGAAGGCAGGGACTATTTTTGTTGTTACTTGTGTCCCTATTCTATTAGCACAGTGCCTGGCATATCATAAGTGCTTAATAAAGGCTTTTGTCTGATCCACTGGACAAGACTGACTCCAAAGGAAAGATGAAAAATATACATACTCCTTTGATGAGGTAGGGAGAGGGACAGGTTCATGGTGTGGGAAACTGAGTATATTTTCATACAGTTTTGCTGATTTTTCTTTCTTTTCTTTTTCATAAAAAGTAAAAATCCAAACTTTGTTATAGGAAATGATTCTATGCAAGAGGGAGGGGAGAGGTACAGAAGAAAATTTAGGCAAAGTAAAAATAAAATATCAGTAAATTCTTTTAAAAAAGAAATGCTAAGTATTTTTTCAGAAATTTTATAATTCATCTTATTTTGCTGTAATGAGGTGGGACCTTCTCCAACCTTAACACTATCTGCCAGGCAATCATTCTTCTCTATTCTATCTATATTCATCACAATGATCGCTCTCTTCTCCCTTATACTCTCTTCTCTCTAGATTTTCATGTTTTTCTTCCATTCAGGTGGTGCCCATTAACTCTATTAGGGAGCTGGACACAGGGCTCCCTCTTGAGTCATCTTTTCTTCTCTTTCTATAGTATTTCAGTTGGTGATCTCAGTTTCTATGGATTCAATGATCATCTCTATGCTGATGATTCTCAAATCCACTTATTCAGTCTCAATTTCCAGACTCAAATCTCTAACTGCCTATTAGACATCCTGTCTAATGTCCTGTAGACATCTTAAAGCTTAACTTATTATTTTCATTCCAAATCGTCCTCTCTTTCTAACTTGCC
The DNA here is from genome assembly GCA_023553655.1 of Myrmecobius fasciatus. NCBI lineage: Eukaryota > Metazoa > Chordata > Mammalia > Dasyuromorphia > Myrmecobiidae > Myrmecobius > Myrmecobius fasciatus. Next base: position 352,143 of record JAJPUD010000517.1, read on the forward strand.
TGTGTGCAGAGTGCCACCATCTTTCCAGTCACCCACAATCTTCCTTGACTCCTTACACTTTCTCATTCCTCATATGCAATCTGTTGCTAAGGACTGTCAAATTTACCTTTGGAACATTTCTTGTATACATCCTCTTTTCCCCTTTGACATCACCATCACTCTTGGTTATTGTTTTTACTCAGCCGTTTGTGCCTCTTTGTGACCCCCATTGAGGTCTTCTTGGCAAAGATAGTGATTTGCCATTTCCTTCTCCAACTCATTTTATAGATGAGGAAACCGAGGCAAACAGGGGTAAGTGATTTTCCCAGGGTCACACAGCTAGTAGGTGAGGCCAGATTTGATCTCACGAAGAAGAGGCTTCCTGATTCCAAGCCCAGTGCTCTATCCACAGCACCACCTACCCTGTCCAAAACCTTATGTCAGCATTATTGATTGGCTTCCTTGCTATTCTGATCCATCCTCCCTTCAACTGTCAGTACTTTTCCTAAACATCAGGCTTGACTATGTCATGCTCCCTAGTCAAAAACTTCATTGGCTTCTTATCACCTTCAGGATCAACTATAAAATCCCCTGGTATTCAGTCTTCCAAATCCTCCTTCCTTCTCCCACTTTTCTAGTCTTTTTTACATCTTACCATCCACCTCTCCTCACACACAATTTACTCTGTGACCTATTGATTCTCTTAGCTTGTTCTTATTGATTCTCTTAGCTGTTCCTCAAATAAGACATTCTTTCTCCTAATTTTGGACATTTTCTGTAGCTGTCTTTCCATACAAGGCATCCTCTCTCTCTTCATCTTGGTTTACTAGCTTCCTTCTAGTCCCAGCCAAAATTTTACCTTCCTAAAGAAACTGTGACCTGTCCCTCTAAATTCCAGGGCTTTTCCTCTGTTTATTACTTCCAACTTATCTTGTTTCTAGCTAGCCTGTATACAATTATTTTTATGTCATTTCTCCCATTAGATGAGAAGTGACTGTCTTTTATCCTTCTCTGCAAACACAGCACCATGTCTGCCACACAGCAGAGCTTAATACATGTTTATTAACTGATTGCTTTTTCAAGAAGGAATAGCAATGTCTGAAGGCAGAGCAATAAACTAATTTTTGAAGATCCCTTAAAAGTTTTTGATTCCTAATGGAAAACAAATTTATTTTAAAAAAATGTTATATTAGTAGAGTATGTAAAGTTTAAGAGAAATACTCTTAATTTATGGCTTCAGCTCAAGACAAATTAATAAGTATAAGATTTGTTTAAAAAGGGGGGGGGAACTCCAAACTATACTCCTAAAATAAAGTTACTAGAACATAGTTTTTTTTTTGTAGGCCAGTCTATACATAAAATTAAATAAGTGCTGGCCAGAAGGGAGAAAAACAAAGGCCATAATTTTACTAACAATTTACAGCTTAACTCACAGATGATTTCTGTAGAACTGGTGCAATAGCAGAGATATTTTTAAAAAAACATGTGCTGTTCAAAAAAAAAACTTAGTACATGAGATCTCTCACATGCACATATATTTTGGGTGAGAATAGTTATATTGATATCCCCTATTCTTAGGAATTAACTTTATTAAATGGATGGAGGAGTATTCTAGAACTTGGGAAATGGTTAAAAAAAGATAGGAACTAAAATATATATTTCATCATATATCCATTATATTGATTAATTCAACAGAATATTGAAATGAGATATATATTTAATCATTGCTATCCCTTCTCACACCAGACTATTCATGCCTGACTGAGTCAATAAGCATTTATTAAGTACCTATTATGTTTCAGGCACTATGCTAAGCACTGGGGATATAAAGAAAGACAGAAAGGAATTCTACAGTATTTTCAGAGCTAGTATAGTTTGATCATCTAAAGAAATTTTATAGACCAGAGATAAAATAACATTATAAGCATGCTTAGGTATTCATAAATAAGAATGGAAGTGAGTGCAGTTTACACCCCAAACAATACAACACTTCAATTCTAGTTTCAAAACATTTTCTTTAAGGGGAAAATCCCAGACTTATGATTTTATTACTATGGAAAATTACTGCTGTAAACTGTCCCCGTTGATGCAGATCTGCAACCCATTCTCCTGAGAAATTAAATTACTTAGATACAGCCAATGCATGTCAGAGGCAGGACATCCTGACTTCAAAATGTGTCCTCCCACTAACTTTCAAAATTAGGTTGACATAATAATCACAACCTATATTTATAAAATGTTTTGCACTTCCAAGAGACTTTCACATACATTTTCTCGTTACAAACAACCTTGTAAAGTACGTAGTACATTATTATCTTCATTTTATAGATGAAAAAACAGAAGCATTAATAAGCTAAAGGGTTTGTTAAAGATTACTCAGCTAGTAAATGGTGGAACCAGAACTTGAACACAGGACCATATGAATTCAAGTATGTTTTTTTCTACCAATTCACTCAAAACTGAGTATAAGGGGAGAGATACAGTGATACAAAACAAATTCTTAACTTGTATTTGCAATTAATTGGAATCCCTTTGTATTCTTTTTGGTATTTTGTTACATGGATTTTTATTACAATATTAACTAGTTATAACATTATAAGATCCATAACAATAAATAAATTAAATAACCAGATTAAAACAAATACAGTAATGATGTTAATGTTGAAAATCTGGACAAAATAACTTCACTAAATTTGGCATAGGCTAGAAGATGCATCTCTCTCTTTTTTTTTTTTTTTTACAATGTGTTCTCCATTTTCTATCTTCATCACTTCATGAAAAATAAAAAGTATTGCATGTATGTTACTTAATATCCTAACTAATATCTATTAGGAGTCATAGCTTGGCCACATTGAAAGAGGTGAGTAAAAAAAACTTAGCTATTTGAGAAATTATCTAATATCCTTTTATTCTGCTTATTCTACAAAAAGAAATCTCATAAACAATTTTGATCATAATGGGATTTCAAAGGCAAATATCAGACCATCAAATTTTGGTTCATTTAATTGAATTGACAGTTTTTTTTTTCATTTTAGAGATACAGTAAAAAAGAGCAGCTATTATAAATCATATGCTTGGAGGAACTTGGGCAGAATCTTTCATTTATTTTTTTTTTAAACTTCATTTGTAAAGAGAGGTACACTTATCTCAGTGCTAAACTTAAAAAAAAAAATTTAAACCTGGGAACTTTTAAGGACTAGCAGGGTCTACTTAGCAGAGAGACCTTTGTCAGGATAGCAAATCTGATCTTAATCAGAGCTCAGAGATCTGTAAATAGAAACAGGTGTCCAAATCAAAGACAGAGGAACTCCAAACAAGAAGCATCATTCAGGGACACATGCCCTAATCTGGGAGTTGTTAAAGGAGCTGAAAAAGTAGCAATTGCTGGAAACATGCCTGAAGAAGAAGGAGGAAGCATGTCTTCTTGTATTTTTTCTTGGCTTGCTCTCTCAAGCAAGAAAAATAATTCCTGCTGGAGGGTTGAGGATCCTTCAACTAAGAAAAAATTGTTTAAGAGCATTACATGGCCTCAATAAAAATGTCAACTCTGATTCTGCACTGATTCCTTCTTTTACAGGGTCAGAGAAAATGACAATCAGCCTTTAAGCTTGTATAGTTTAGAGTCCTCCAAGGGTGATGGGAATCACCCATCTGTGATGATTTAGTAAGGGGAATAATCATAATTATTGTTATTAAATGTTTAAGAACCTACTGGGCATCCTATGTAGGACACCAGAAAAGCTATAATTTGCTCTCACTCATTCTCTTCTCAGTCAGTCTTTTGCAGATAAGGGAAGAATTTTTAAGTTTGGGAAACCACACTGATAGTGTTACAGAGACACCTCGTATTTATAAAGATTAATTATCTCAAATGTTTTTAATTGCTTCTATACTTAATTTTATTAATTATTTCTAATAACTGAATCACTTTCAATCAGATAAAACATGGTCTTCTATGTCTTACAAAACATCACATGCATCAAATATGATACAAGAAAGTTTTGCTTAAAAACAAAAAAAACCTGGTAACTTGTATGACAGATGCCAGAATAGAATTAGGTTGTATAAATTTACAAACCACATAAAGCTGAAATTCTTATCTGATGATGCCTGCTTATAATCCTGTATACCAGGGATTCTGAGGTTGGTGAATCACTTGAGTTTAGGAATTCTGAGCTGCACTAAACCAATTGGGTGTTTGAACTAAATCCAGGGGTCAGAGAGACCACCAGGGTGCCTAAGGAGCATCATATCAGGCCCAGATCAAAGCTATCAACGCTGATCAATAGTGGGATCAAGCCAAGGAATAGTGGAGGAGGAGGATATAGAGGTAGAGAACAAAGAAGAGAAGAAGGGAGGGCAGAAGGAGTAGAAGCAGGGAAAGAAGAGGTGGAAAGCAGAGAAGGCGGAGAACAAAGAAAAGTAGGAAGAAAAGGAGAAGGAGGGGAAGCAGGGGGAGAAGAAAGAAAAAGAGAAGGAAAAAAATGTATGTGAATTACAAAAATATTTTCTTTACAAAAGGGCAATATGGGTAGAGAGACAGTTTGAAACCAGGAAGATTTGGGTGCAAGTCCAATAACTGCTGATACATACTATCTGGGTAACAAAGAGTAAGACATTTAATCCCCTAGATGCTTTAGACAATTCTGTTAATTTTATAAATTACAGAGCAGGTGCTCATTGGCACTGATTGATAAGGGGCTACACAACTGGAAGTTTCCTATACTAGTGAAATCATCGTTCTGAAAGTGAACATTTACTTATAAATGCTCAGCTGCTTAATCGGCAGGCCTGGGACCTAAAAAAAAAATCAAAGCTATTCCAAATTAAATATTGTTTAAATACCAATATCAAGTGTGTCCAAAATCGTAGATTTAAGTACACAAACCCCTTAAATTAATTGACAAAAATTCAGCAGACATTTAGAAATATGCTAATACATCTGGAGGGGCTGGACCATGTGGTAGTCAGTAGATGGATCTGAAAATTTTATAAGCACTGCAATATAGTAGAAAGAAGAAGGAACTGTATTCCAGTTTAATGGGACGGATTCCAGTTCTTGTTACTTTCAAACATGTCAAAAGCTTTTGTGCTTCATTTGGGATTTTCTTAGCAAATATACAGGAGTGTTTTCTCATTTCCTAAGACACTTACAGATGAGGAAACTAAGGCAATCAGGGTTAAGTGACTTGCCCAGGGTCACACAGCTGGTGAGTGTCTGAGGTCATATTTGAATTCAGGAAGAATCACTTAATCTCAATGAAGTTTCTTCATCTGTAAAATAAGTGTGGGTAAATGAACGGGGGATGGAGTTGGACTGGATAAACCCCCAATTCCCTTCTATCTCTAAAATTTGATGATGGACCCAAAGAAAGATACTATTCTGAAGAAGGCTAAAAAGCAGGTATCAGACACCCTGATGTCCAGAGGTTCCATATGTCTTGGGGTTACTACAGCCCAGATAAGTGAGGTTCTTTCCCTGGTAGAAGCCATCATCACTGTTGCAAACCTTTCAGAAGAGAGTATATTTGCCAAGAAAATCCCAAGGGGAGTGTGTCACAAAAAATCATATACAACTAAAAATAACTGAACCACCATAAACGCACTGTGCTAAGCAGCTGCTATTACTATTCCCATTTTACTGTGGAGGAAAGTGAGGTAGACAGAGCTTAAGTGACATGCCCAGGGTCTGTTAAGTATCTGAGACCAGACTTGAATTGGGGTCTTCCTAACTCCAAGTTCAGCCACTCTGCTACCTGGTCTCCAGATTTAGGATAAAGATGTTCAGCCTTTAGAGTTCTTGCTGGGGTTGGAGCTGGCTGTATCAAACCTAAGGATTTTCCTTTATCCTGAAGCATAGTATGGTGGGAAAGACATAGAACATGAAGCTCCAAGACCTGGATTTGGATCCCACTTCTACATTTACTGCTCATGACAGGCAAGCCATCCCATCTCGCACCTCGACTTTTTATATGTAAAATGAAGGAATTTCACTTGAAAACCTTCTAGCCCTAATCTATGATTAGATTCCTTCTATTTTACCTTACAGATTTGGGGGAAAGATGGGGACTCCAGAGAGACTCTGTAAGAAGGGAGGAATGGGATGAAGGTCAGAAGTTATGGCTTCCATTTTTGGCTCTGTTCTTTAACAAGCTATGTACTTGTGTGACTGTACAAGTTACTTAACCTCACCAAGCCTGCTGCCTCTCTGCAAAATGAAAGGATTAGACTAGATAGTGGCTAGTTTCCTTTCCAACCCTCAGTCTTTGATGTGCAATAATTCTTCCAAATGCTTCAACACTACCTAACTTCTCTTTTTCAGCTCGTGATCTGGGTTACTGTTAATTGAACCAACTTGCTCTGGACTTTGGTCTTTCTTCATGGTGGTTGTTTTTTCCCTGGTACATGGTACCAGCCTTCTCCCCAGAGCCGTGACACATCCTTATCTCTTTCACACCTGCCACACTCATATTTCCCATAAAACCTTTTTATATTCTGCCATCAGATTCATTTATTCAAATCACCCAAATGGGCCCCTAAACAAAATCCAGTAAGCCACTGACTCTCTGGGAATCATTTCAACACTTTGATGGATTTGTGATCTCAGGGACATAGGTGCTCTCTCCAGTGATGGCAATGGCAGCTCATCCTGTGAGACTCTTGTTTGAGTCTTCCCCAAAGTCTTCCAAAACATTGGAGGCATTCCATTGGGTTATTGCTCTGTCCCTGATGTCTGGAGGGGCCCTAAAGAAGAAAGCTTGGGGAAATCTACAAAAGGAATCTTTTAGTGAGCTGCTGCCTTTGGTCCTCGTGATATCCAAGGGGCAGGGTACACCATGAGTCATTGAAGGCCCTAGGCTGCAGGCCCCTCTTTTCCTTCCTGGGATAATCTTAGCCACTCTCCTCTTGCAGACCTTAGGGAACAGACTCATATGGAATAGGGATGGGAATATGGAAATTGGGGTCTCCAAAATCTGAGGGAAACATAAGAAAACTTAAATTGTTGAACCGTTGAAAAAAATGTCCATTGCAGACAAGCAACTTATAAATGATTCTGGTTTAACATCAATAAGAAATAGACTGTGAAGATATATTTTCAGTTACGCATATATTTCTGTTCAGCTATATTCCATTTGTATTGTGTCTGGATCTCCATTCTTTGTGGGTGTTTCTTAGACACTGTCCTGTCCCATTCATTGAATGATAAGCTCCTTGAAGGTGACCTGAGTTATTTTTAATTCTTTCCAAGGTCCAGATGCACATGCTAGATACTAAGTTTTCATGAGAGACTGGCAGTTCATAAAAAGTGGCTATTAAATTTTCAGCTGGGAGCATTTACATCTCAGAAACTGATAGTACAAATCAGAGCTTTGTTTATTATTTTGTTGATTATTTAGACTTAAGAAAGTAGTGTAGAAAATGTTAACAATGCAGATTAAATTTTCAAGTGTACTGAGGGTACCTTTTTTTTTTTTTTGGAGGGGTGAGCTGGTTGTTAAACATTTGCCACCATGTTGATGCTAGAAGGTGGGATTTAATGAAATGTTTCCTTGATGACTGTAAACATCCACATACTATTTCACTACTTACCCTTCTGCCTAGAATCTGGTTGATAGCTGCACTTTCTTTCAGAGTACACTCAGCTACAACATTCGCTCTCATTTCTTTCATGTATAACATAAAAGCATTCAGAGGTTTCTTAATGTGAGGTCTTTTCGGCTCCTGCTCCTTTCTCTGTTCATGCTGAGGCTTCCTAAAAGGTGGGGGGTGAGGGTAGTGAGGAGAGGAACACAAGGGAAAGAAAAGAGAGTATCTGTTTACCATCAATAGCCAAACTTACTCTTAGGAATAAAGCTGGTAGGCTCATTATACACCCATGTGTCCTTACATTTGAAGAGATGGAACCCAGCTAGATAGATTAAACCTAATTATATCAACAACAGAACCCAGCAAGCCACTGATTCTTTGTAGATAAAGGTCTTTACCAAACAATACTGGTTTCATAAAATATTTCCCATAAAAAAGGAAAGGACTGTAATATTCTCTGACATAAACTGGAAATGGATTTTGAGTTACGAAGAAGTAGCAGATTGTGGGAGAGTGGTTTAAAATGTGAAGGATTCACGTCAGGCTTTGTAATCGTCACAAGGGCCCTTTATTGGAGTGAAAAAGCTCATGGGCAAAATCAAAAAATGATTTTAACAGCGGCTTATGAGTGAAGGCTTTTTTTTAAAGGTCAGAGGGTGAGGGGAAGTAAGGGAAAGATCTATATGTTAGGGAGAATTTAGGGCGAGTCCTAGACAAGAACAAACTTGTGAGAGGGTTATGTCTGTCCCAGGGGACAGGAGGAGTAGAGTATGTCTTAGATATGCTCACAAGACAATCTCAGGAATTCAGCCTCCCTTTGCTTGTGATAACAAGATTGTATGGGCTTGTTTCAGGGTTCACATCAGTCTTGTCCTCAGTTTACTTAAAGTCTGAATTCTTTTGTTTTTTTAAATGAAAGAGTACACACTTTTCTTTATAATTGGTGCACATTTTTTATAATCAATATGACAGGCATTGGGGATATAAAAACTAAAATGAAGATGTCCTGTCCTCAACAGGCCTATATTCTAGAATCAGAATCATGGAATTTGAGAATTGGAAGTAAACTCAATAGCCAATTAGTCTAACTCATACCTGAAAGGAATCCCTGTAATTCTCTAATAGGTAAGTGTACCTTTGATTTTTCCTTAATGACTTAAAAGGAGGGGGAAACCTCCTCTTTTTCCAAGGTAGTCCATTCCTTCTTGAACAGATCTAATTGTCAGGAAGTTTTTCCTAAAATCAAGCCTAAATAGACATCTTTGGAATTTCCACACATCTCCTGGTTCTATCCTTTAGGCTCAAGAGAAGAAGGTTAATCCCTCTTTCACATAAGGGTTCTTTATAAAGAAGAAGAAAGTTTTACTGATTCTCCTGAGTCACCTCTTCTCCAGACTAAACATACCAAGTTCCTTCCACGGATTAATCATATAACATGGACCCAAAGCTTATCACCATCCTGGCTGCCCTTTTTGTTCACTCTCTAGCCTGTTGGGGGGGTCTGTCTATAATTGTGATATTCTAAATCCTCCTAGACTTCAATCCTGTTGTGAAATTTGGGGGATGGCTTTAGTACTAGGAGAAGGAACATTGGGGGCAGCTCTTTGGTGTAGTGGATAGAGCACCAGCCCTGAAGTCTGGAGGACCTGAGTTCAAATATGGTTTCAGACACTTAACATTCCCTAGCTGCGTGATCTTGGGCATGTCACTTAACCCCAATTACCTTAGGGGGGAAAAAATCACTTGTGAAGGAACATAGCCTGAGGCATGGGGCTTTTATTTGCTCCTAATCTCTGCACTGCAGAAGGTTCAAACCAGAGTGTGGGGGATGCCTTTAGCAAGGAAGGGTGTCAATGTACCAGTTTATTTTATATGAGTTTCCTAGGACATCCAGTAGCCCCATGTTATTTACTATATTAGCTGAATTGGAGTTGGCACTCTCCTGGCAAACAAATCTGCTACTCATAAGTCCAGATCTGAAGATCCCCTTGGAGAGAGTAAGTTTTATTGCTTATCCAATGTTCTACTCTTTGCCTTCTGGATCATAAAATAAAAAATAATGATTATTACACAGGGAATCAAAGCACTTCTGAGTAGCTAAGAGTTATGGCCAAGAAGGCACATGCAAAGCAAGTTTTCCCAATAAGAGAAGTGGAGACTAAGAGGTGCTGAGAATGCCAGGGAACTAAAAGCAAACTTACACGTGCATTAGCTCATTGTCAGTATGAGGATGTTCCTGTTTCACCTGAGGCGTTACAATAGCTGGATGAGGGATTCCAGTTGTGTGGGGACCTGGAGGGCCAGGGATCATATGATGTGAAAACCTAAAAGAAAAAAAGAAATAAATAAAAACAAATGTCTACCACAAGTCATCACTGTAAGAAGCTGGGAGAAGTCAGTAAACAGGACACTCCAAGGAAATATGGGAATGTCATTGGGCTGACAGTTCAAACATTGTTCATTGAATACAAGAAAATTTAACTATTGTGTATAGTAACTATTTTTTCCTTAAGTCATTTGATCAAGATTTAACAGCTGAAAAAGTTTTCCAACCAAATTAAAGGTCTCAGAAAAGACTCAAAGGACCATAGTATCATACATTTAGGGCTGGCAGAGACATTCAAGGTCCTCTAATCCAGCCCCCTCTTTTGAGGAAAATAAGGTTTAGAGAAGATGAATTCCTTGCCTAAGGTCATAAGGTCAAGGATAAAAAAGATCAAAGATTTACAGTTAGAAGGGCCCTTAGAGGTGATTAGGTCCAAGAGATATGTAAAATTTATTTCTTTTTGAAAAAAGTTTTTCAATAATAATATCAAAAGAACCATTTATTTGGAATACCATATTCCATGATAGGTAATTCTTCTTAGAATTTTAATGAGACCAAATAAATGAAACAAAAGTTCTCTCTCCAACTTGTAGAAAAGTATCAAAGTATAAGAGCCTCCACCCCACACATCTATCCAACTTTTGCTCTCTCCTATCCAAAGAGAAGCAAGAGGAAATAAGAAGGAAGATTTCCTTCAAATAATAAACATAGTTGAACTAGTCCCAGATACTTTACTGTACAGAATATTTCTCAAACTATATTAAAAGGATTGTTTAAGAAATCCTGGTTTATGGAAAACTGATAAAGAATTCAAGAAGACATTTTTAATGAATATAGTGTTATATTTGATATCAAGAAAAAGCCAAGTACATGTACGTGTATTAAAAGCAACTACACTTCCAAAGGCTTTTTTTTTAAGACCATTGTAATGGTCTTAAAATATCCACCACCAATGAGCACAAAGGAGGGAAACTGCCATGCAAGAAAAATTAAACAAATAATGGCCAGAGAATCACAGTCTTAGAACTAGAAGAGACCTTGGAGGTCATCTTCTTTCAACAAGTTCTTTAGATATATTTGGCTTCATTCAAGAAACTTTTTCTTTTCAAAGTGTTTTAAGGATTTGAGAAGAGCCCTCCTCTTCCTACATGGCCTTCCCACACATCCAAGGTTGGCAGCTTTCTTCAATCACTTCAACCTCCAAATCAGGCCTTTTTTTGGGAGAAAAAAATTAAGCTCTTTCATCTGGGAAGAAAAGAATGGACTCTCCTTGAATATGTACTAAAACTTAAAAAAAATCAAGACTATAGGACTTTCATCAGAGAATGAAACTGCTAAATTTACTATTTCAGAAAAACAACAGATGATACTGATTATTTGTCAGTGAAAAAACCCTGTCACCACACAATGTGACTTAAAGTTAGGTATACATTTTTTTTCTTATGGGGAAAATTTTGTTTTTGACTCACTAACTGAAATGTCTACAATTCACCTATAAGGAAATTACAAAGAACTTAAGAAACCCAGGTTAAATTTTTTTTAAAATATTGATTCCCATTTATTAACCAAATAGTTTGATGTCCCATATAATGACTATTTCCCTTGACAAAGTCACACCAAATGCTGTGTGAATATATCAAGCACAGAATTCAGAAGCCATCTTTTCCCAGGTGCAAAAGCATTTACACAGAGCAGTTTGTGGCATGGCAGGTCTCAGAGAGCATTGCTTGCACTAATAAGTCAACACATGGCCTGATTCACACACTAGTACAGACATCTCATCGGTTACTGACAGCTTATACAAACAACCCTTCTCCTGGGGCTGGGACTGGACCCTACAGAATCTATGTATTTTCACCAACTAGTCATGCTATGCGAGATTGAAACTCATGTCCAGGAAGCAAATTAGAGGGCAAGCCACTTTCCCCCTCTTCCTCAATATATTTTATTAAATCAAGCAAACTGTGACTACAACTTCCAACATCAGAGTATTTCACTTCCCACCTCCCCCCATATGCATGTAAAGGAGGAGCCCTTTCATTTTGGGAGTAAACATTTCCAAGTGTGGGGATCACAGATTATCTGGTTTCTATCTCCTGTCTATGGCTCCTACCTGGGAAATCCTAATTAGCACTTCTAGTGTGGGAGCCAGGCAGCCTGTATCTACAGACAAACATGTTGTTGAGGTTGAGGCACTGCTCCTAGCTGTCTAAATGGCAAGCAGAGGCATACAAGATGCAAGAGAAAAGCAGCAGCTTGTATCCAAATGCCCCAGTTTTCCGCCTCCTCCACCTACCTGGACATGGAAGTGTCGACTGAGAGTGAGGATGGGTAGGGCTGCCTGAATCCACCCGTGATGGGATATACAGGCTGACCTTGCCTGAGGTCACAGAAGAAAGGAGCCCATCAATAATAAAAACAAGAGTTACCAACTAGCAACAATAATGAGAGGAGGGCAAGATTAAAATAAATTGTCTGGGGTTTTAATAGTTCCCCCTCAATTTCTTCAGTCATAGATAACTAATTTCCCATTTCATTTCCACCCCCCAAAAGAGTCATTTTTCTTAAAGAAAATCCCTCTTCCCCCACACACTGCTGTTTAAAAATCATATTAGTCAGTTAAAAAGACTTGTGAGTCAGGTCTTCTCCACCAAAAAAAAAAAAAAAAAAAGCCAGTCAATAAATTTTATTTCAAGAGACCACAAACTGTTAGGAAATGGACATTTTTAAAAAGTGAACAAAAATTGAATAAATCAATCCCAGTGACCAAACATTTTTTTATCTCCCCCCTATGGACATACATATATCCTCCATTCACATATTCCTTCCAGAAACAAAAAATCTCCTGTTTGTTTTCCTTTCCATACTCCCTTCAGATTCCATCTCTTCTTTCCTCCCTCCCTCTGTCTTTCTCATGTCTAACATTACACTGTCTTGCATACTTAGTTTACACCCCCTCTTTTAACTGCCCCTGATGGGACTCAGCACAGGATTAATGCCCCCTAAGTAGCTAAGTTCAGAAAGAATAATTGATTCAGGTTTGAAAGTGTAAGCACAATCAATTAAATTCAAACAGAGTTATTGACTGAGAGATTTAATGCTTTAATTAAAAAAAAAAAGACAACTGGCATTTCCAAAGCTGCTGGCCTTAACAGCAACCAGGAGGACAATCCATAGTTAAAAAGAGGAGAGATGAGAATTCTTAGCACACTGCATAAGGGTAGGGGAAAAGGAGGAAAAGAAACCCACTGAAGTTTTATCACAGATCCCAAGAGAAGGAATAGTATACTCCAAGAGGAGGAGAAAAAAAAAAAGATGAGGATAGCAAAGATAATAAAAAGGAAATACCATGTTTCTTCTTTCTTCTTTCTTACAAATTACATTTCCTTTCCCTTTTAAGTTTTGACTAAACAACAACAATGATTTTAGAAAAAAAAACAACTTTTAAAAATCCAATAAAACCAAATGAAAAATACTTTTAACATAAAATTTTGGAGAAAAGAGAGTCCTAAATAACTATTTTTGATTGATGTTGAAGTTCAAGGTATATACCACATTTCTCAAAATTCAAGAACTGTCTTCATATCTTCAATTCCTATATAAGATCTGTTCTGCTGTCAGCTGACAGCTCTTTCTTCCCAGTTTGACACAACTACGTTAGCAAGAAAGAAACCCCATTATATATTTTCACCTTTGGTGCTAGAAATTACAAGTTTATTCATAAAAAACTTTAAAAAAATGTTTTCCTTAAGAACCATCTATTTGCAGTCATACCAAATGCCCAAAGCAACACACTGGATCCATTCAACTCTGAGCTTCAAAGCAAAAATGTTATATGTTCATTTTCTACACATATTACAAAACAGATTCAAACTGTTTCAAAGTCTACATTTTTTTAATCTTTTAAATTGAATTGAAATGAATTGACCACCTTCCTCACGAAGTGAAATTTTCTTTACTCCATGGTACTGTTCATAAAGTTAACATGAATTAAATGAAAAAGGAAAGGTATGAAAGTACAGACATTCTACTTCCAAGTTGTCAAAGAGTTCTTACCAGCCAAGAGGTGGGGTAATCTGTCCTACACCACTTGGAGACAGGGGATAAAAGGTAGGGATGTCAGGAGCTGGAGGATGTCTGGACATACCTGTTAAGAAGAACAGAGGAGAGGTAAATTTTTAGATTCAACAGGCAAAAAGATAAATGAAAAAAAGAAATAAAATGCCTTATGCTTTAATTAAGAGATGGAATCAAATTGTTTTTATTGTGTAAATTTGGAAGAAGTTGTAAGGAAAGCACTTTGTAAATGACTATAAATATGAACCTGTACTATTATATTACTATTATTATTAATATTGTCATCCTCAAAAGGGATTTAAATTCTAGGGGGGAAAACCTGACTAATGCATAATATGTTTTTTTGTAATACAGTTAACTTTTTATGGAATCTGTTTTGCAAATAAAAAGCTTTAATAAAAAAAACTTTTTATGGAATCAGTGAAAACACAAATGTACCATTGACTCAAACTAATCAAAACTAATCAAACTGATTTTAGAAAGATGCTATTTATTTCACTTTATTTCCTTTTAGCTAAAAAAAAGATTATACTACTATTCTGAAGTGCAGCATTAAACAAAGAAGGGAATGATGACAACTAAAGTAAACAGCCTTCCATGGAGCTATTGTAGGATTAAGTAGGTATCTACTTTTATCAATTTTAACTGGCTCCCTCATGGATGAGATTTGGAATTAGTGACTAATTAGGAATAATCTTCAGCCTCATAATGATCACACTTGATATGATTCACTGGCTTTTTGATGGTCACTTCATCTTCAGCTAAGTTCTGCACAGTTAGTTGAGACCTGTGAACCTCAAGATCACCTTGTTCCACATTACTTGGATTTCCTAGAATGGCAACATCCTACTGGAAATACTCTTCTTCCCAGCCACAGAATGTCTCTTAATTGTAAGAAGTACCTCAAGATTAAATATAATTCTAGTCTCAGATGACTATTCTTTCCACATATTTTACCCTATACTTTATGAGAGAAAAAGGAATAAGGGAGAGAAGCCCATGAGCAAGCCTATAAAAAGCTGTTATTTAATATGTTTGGGGAAGTAAAGCCTAGGATGGAAAAAGCTATTAAGGCTTCTTAACACATTAAATCAACTCCTTTAAAGGGCTATCTCAATATTTATGTTCACATTCTGGAGGTGTGAAAATTAAAGAGATATCCACATGGGAGGCTGAAATGGTACTAAGTGAATAGATGGCTGGTATGTAGGCAGTACAGGTAAATTGAGTATATATATATATATATATATATTGTGACATTTATTTTTCATGCAAAATTCCATTGAGTTCCATCTAGATTTTAGGAGATATCAAAAATTCTAAAATTGAAAACAGAATTTCCTAAGAAAGAAATACTAGTGTGACATTCCAATTTGACATCATTTATAGGGCTATACATATATTATCTTATTTGTTCCTCACAGCATTCAGTTCTTGTCTAGCCATATAATCATTGACATTTAATAGTAGTTAGCATTTATTAAATGCTTTAAGTTTAAAAAATACTTTATATATATTAACTTATCTGTTCCTCATAATAACTCTGAGAGGTAGGTGTTATTTCTTCATTTTATGGTTGAGGAAAGGGAGGTAGACAAGAGGTTATGTGACTTTTCTATGGTCACATAGCTATTAAGTATTTAAGGCAAGATTTAAATTCTTCCTGATTCCCAGTCCAGTGGTCTCTCTCTATCCACTTATCAATGTCACATCTGGAGTATTATGTCCAAATGGTACCACATTTTGAGAAGAACATCGATTAATTGACTTGATCCAAAGGAGGTTGGATATGCTAGTCAGAAGATGAGTTTAACAAGATGAGTTGCATGTATATGCAACATGAAAAAGAGTACATTTAAGGGCAGACTTGACAGTTATCTACAAATGTATCTTCAAATATTTGAAAAACTGTCAAATAAAATTGGATGTGTTCTGCTTGGCTCTAGAGGAAAGAAAAAAGAATTATGAGTGAATTTGAAGAGAACCAGATTTTACCCTGAAGTAAGGAAAGTCTGCCTGATGATAAGAGCTGACCCAAACTATAATTGGCTTCTTCAGGAGGTATTGGACTCCCCTCCCCTTCACTAGAGAGGACCATTTCTCAAGGATGTTGCAGACCAGGGATTCTTAACTTTTTAAAAAAATATCATGTACCCACTTTCAATTCCTTTTTTAGAATAATGTTTTTAATGTATAAAAATAAAATAGTTACAAAAAAAAACCAGTCATACTGAAATAGATTTTTTTTCTCATCCAAATTCACAAATCCTTAATAATCTATACATGGATCAGGTTAAGAATTCTTTGTAGAGGGAGGTTCCTGTTCAGGTCTACATTGAACTAGAGGAGCACAAAAGCCCCCTTTAATTCTGAAAATCTCCTGAAGGATGTATATTGATGGAGCTATGATTTCATCATTATGACTAGTCTTTCAATGGATCTACAACAATGAGGACCACTAAACCATATCTAAGGATCTTTTCAGGCTGTATGTACAATGACCTATTACATTTTTATTTATTTTGTTCAATATTTCCCAATTATATTTGCCTCTGGTTCAGAGTGCATTTGGAAATGTTGAAGCCATCACGTTTGATAACATTTGATTAAGGTTACAACCTCAAAGTTAGGCTCCTTTGGCAGAGGCAGCTAGGTAATGTGAAGATATAATGCTGGATTTGGGGTAAGGAAGATGAGTTCACATCCTGACTCAGACACTTTCTAACTGTGTCATACAACCTTGGTCTACCTCCATTTCTTCAACTATAAAATGGGGAAAAGAAAAACATCTACCTCCCAGGGTTGTTGTGAGGATGTACTTGAGATAATATTTTTAAAGGGCTGAGCAGAGTACACTCTGGAGGTTAATAAATGCTTATTTTCTACTGACCTGGAATTAAATGAACTGAAAATAACTACAAAATCATGGGCCATTCAAAGTTAAGACTGCGAGAGATAAAGGGGAACTGGGAGATGTGAGAGTCGGGCTTGAATCAGCTTCCAGAAAAAGTAAAAAGTGTAGATTGACAATTGAAAATATTATTCAGGGGCAGCTAGTTGGAGCAGTGGATAGAGCACCAGCTCTGAAGTCAGGAGGACCTGAGTTCAAATGTGACCTCAGACACTTAACACTTCCTAGCTGTGTGACCCTGGGCAAGTCACTTAACCCTAATTGCCTTAGCAAAAAAAAATGCACGTTTGACATATATTAGATTACTTGTTGTCTAGGGGTGGGGGAGGTGGGGAGAGAGGGAAAAAAATTTGGAGCACAAGGTTTTACAAGGGTGTATGTTAAAACTATCTTTGCATTTAAAAAAATATATAAATCTACTATTTAAAAAAAGACAAAAATTAAGGTAGTTTTTT